>JAUZST010042665.1:0-26407 GCA_034779995.1 Parotocinclus haroldoi
TATATATGTGTATATATATGTGTGTGTATATATATATGTGTGTGTATATATATATATATATATATATATATATATATATATATATTAAATAAATAAAACTAGTAAAAACATAAAACAAGTAAATAAATAAAACAAACATTTTTAAAAAAAAATAGTTCTGATATAACTTTGTGTTGCTGAAATGCTCACTGATGCCAATAGCGGCGATAAGCAATCCAAATAAACAAATCTCCTTTGGTGCCTCTGAGATGATGATGATGATGATGAGCAGAAATTGTGTGCGCAGCACCTGTGCTCTGTTGTATGAAAGCTGTTCAAGTGGAGTGTAGGACTGTTGGGGACTACTTTGTTTGTCTTTTTGTAGCTTTTTGAATAAAGGTTAAGGCTACCAGCACACCAGAGAAACACTTGGTCAAAACCTGTTTTAGAATGCACCCAATGTACTCATTTCGCAGCAAATTTTATTTATTTATTTATTTTCCCCTATTCAGTCATTTTCTCAGCTCTGTTGTAAATTACATGCTCAAATTGTAAATACGGCAGTATTTAATTGGCTGTCACACAATTTCTAATTCCATAAATGCTTGTGAGTGAGGGAGAGCGCGAGTGATTAAATGTGATTTACATTGAACTGACAATAATAAAACGGAATGTGTAAAGTATGTGACAACCAGTTAAATTAATCGTGTTATGAGAAACACTGCAGTATCTTGGTTTTTTATTCAGCCTGTGATACACCCAAGCATCCCAGCTCATCAATTTATAAGCTTCATATAGCTTTGCTATATGTACAGGCAGTAGAAGTATAATATATACTGCCTACAAAAAAATTGTCGATATTTAAAGATATTTCATTTTAAAATGTCTCCTCCTTTTTTGTTTGCAGTTGTATAAGACGTTGTTTACTGTGGCATAACGTGTTTCAAAGCATGTATCATGGAGGCAAAGTGGTGCGTAACTGTAAATGCATATTGCTAATGCATTTGCTTGTTTAATTCCCATGTCGAACCACTAAGGAATTCCCTCCAGTTATGCAGTGTAATCTACATTTACAGTGTACTGTGGGAGTAACTACAGTCTAAAATAACGTGCACTTATTTTCAGAAACAGCAGCTGTAATTGCCGAAGCCATCACTTCAAATTTATACAGTATATGTAGAGTGAAAACAGTGGTGGAGCTGCTGTATTGTTTTAGATAGACAAGCAGCAATTTCAGTGACTTCAAACATCTTATGGTTCATCCACCTTCTTAATTATATGACAAACCCACATTTTTCAAGTAAAAGTATTTGCCTGAATAATTATCATTGACATCATGTAATGGCTGTGTAATTGCCCCACATCTTTGTCTTATCTGTGTGTGCTTATAAGTCTTGATGGTTTTGTTGATATTATGCCCAGATGAAAATCCTGTTTTCTGTTTTCTTTCAGGGAACTGCTTTTAAATAATAACCAGTTGCGAGTTCTGCCTTTTGAGCTTGGAAAACTGTTTCAGTTGCAAACATTGGGTTTGAAAGGTCAGTCCATATAACTGTAACAATTAAATGTTTAAGTAAATATGAGTAAACTGAATTTGCATGTTTTTTAAAAAATTACTCCAAATGCGGTTTGCAGGCCAGGTTGATACTGGCCTGTTTAGATGGAAGACCTGCTAGCCTTGAGCTTTTATTTTCCCTGCATAGCTAGCTTCTTTAGGTGCTAATCCTAAAAGTGGGTACATTTCATTAAGAGCACGGTTGGTCTGTCGAGGTGAGAGTAGGACACATCCAATTTTTTATGGTGACCACAGACTAAAGGCAGTATCAGGAGTCTAGGCTCAGCAACATTGTGTGGCAGTAAAATGAAGTCAGCTGAGGACCCAAATGTACTGAATTCCCAAGTTATCCCCATAAATTAATTTTTGTCTTCCACGATGGAATGGGCGAGGTTTAGGATGACAAAACCAAGAATCTTCAGGCCCATTGTGAAAGAGTGGCTTGGAAGCATGAGGAATAATTTCACACATGAAGCCGACAGAGTCTTGACCTTAGCCCCACTGTAAGTCTTTGGGATGTGTAAGAGAGGACTTTACAGAGTGAGAAGCATGTCAAACTGGACGAGAGTACCACACACTGGCAGTGAAGGGGCATGAACAGGGTCAGATTGTTTTTTTTGTTTTTTTTTATTATTTTTATTATTTTTTTTTTATTTAGTTTAATTTTTTATGGTATCCTCTTTGCTTTCATTTTAAAATATCCCCTAATTTGTGAGCTGTGTATTAGAGAACTAAGATTAAATGTTGAACTTGTTCAAATTGGAGATTAATTTAAAAAATGACAATCTGTATCACTCTCTTACTTTCTTTCTAATCTAAATGTGTTCTTCACAATTATCTGTTCTAAACCTTTCTGGACAAACTTCTATTTACCTTTGTTCAGACATATATGTACATTTAAACCTAAATTTGAGAAAACCTTTTACTAATTTTGTTCAGGGATGAACTTATCAGATTATATAAACCAGTGCTTGCTTTTTTTCTTCTTCTAGGAAATCCTCTTGCACAAGACATCATGAACCTCTACCAGGAACCCGATGGGACGCGTCGGCTCCTGAGCTACCTGCTAGACAATCTTGCAGGCACTAAGCGCAGTAGGTCAAGGCTTTCTCTTCCCATGCTCTGTAATCACCTCCTACAGATTCTACCGTTCTGATTTGGAGCGCATTTAGCTTGGTTAATCCAGTCATTGTATGCCTTACCTTCATGTCTGCAGTGGTGGTAAGGGTTTTTTTTTTTATAATCAATGATATGTATATAGATGGATGACTGATATCACACACACACACACACACACACACACACACACACACACACACATATATATATATATATATTTTATATATCTATATATATTTTATCTATATATATTTTATATATATATATATATATATATTAATATAATATATCTATATATTGCACACTGCTCACAAAAATTAAGGAATGCTTAAATGATTCTCACACCATGTCACCCTCACTGAATCTCAGCATGTTTTTGTTTTTAATAAACAATTAGTCTGTTTAAGCTGCAAATTCATTTCCCCCCACAATTTTTGAATATCTGCCTATGCCATTTATTTAAATTAAATGCCATTAATTACTTGATCTATCACTAGTCTGATAGTACATGCTCAAGCACTAATACAGCTGAATGTGTTGATTTTGTGAGTGCCTGTGGACATTTTGTGATGTTAGTTCTCTTTTATAGTCTCCACAGAACAGCAGCCCCCTCCTCGTTCCTGGGTACCACTGAAGGAACCAGACAGGACACGACCAGCAGGTGAAAACGCATTCCTTCCTGTTGGTTTTCATGGCTAAACAGTTAATGTCAATGAAACAGCTTGCTGATTTCACTTATCTTGATATAATTAAGAACTCTTCATTCAAAACATTATTTGTAATGTAGTAGGGCAGGTTACAGTGTGCTGATAGCGCATATTAACGTTTCTGAATGACTTGCTTTATATCTGAAATCTTTAAATGTCTATCTTAGCCCTGTTCTCAGTGATGTGCTACAACGTACTGTGTGATAAGTATGCTACGCGTCAGCTCTACGGCTACTGCCCTACCTGGGCCCTCAATTGGGACTATAGAAAAAAGTCCATCATGCAGGAGATTCTCAACTGCAATGCAGACATCATCAGTCTACAGGTAGAGTCTGCTTCCCACCACACACAGACTAGCATAGCATTCATTACTGAAATAGAAGCATAGGTTATTAGATGAGGGGTTGAAATCGATATGATAATGGATAAAATGATGTTTCCATGTCCATTTACATTTTAGCGTAGCTGCTTCTTACAGGCGTCCTTTGCACTTTTCAAGATTATATTTAACAAGGTGCTGGAAACTTCAGTTAGAGATTCTGGTCCTTCTTGACATGGAGGTGCACCATTGGATTCTAATAAGGAAAGCTGGTACATGCTCAGTGATGTCATTTTTTTTCTGCGCTCACTCTTGGGTAGTTGCAGTTTTGTGCCCTGTGCTGGTGACTAACACCCTGCACCCTGACCAGGATTAAGCATATAAGAAATTGAGTGGCCACACACAAACAATTATCTGTGTTTTGGGAGTTAGTGTGAACAGGGATCACCTTTCAGAATTTCATAGAAATGTTTTCAATAACATTTTGTGTTCATGTTGTTCTGGGAGCAAAGGGCAATACAATTTGCTTTTATCTACATTACTAGGTGAGTCACAGGACACTTTTATTTCAGCAACAAAAGGGTAAAGTACATATCTGAATACCCCAAAAAGTAATGGGTGAGGGGGTCCAATTTTAATGAAGTTGGGACATGGAGTAAAATGTAAATGGAAACACAAGACAATTATTAGAAAATCTTTTTCAACCCATATTCAATTGAATACACTACAGAGACAAGATATTTAACATTCAAACTGATACACTTTTTTTTTGTTGTTGCATATATTCATTTATTTTGAATTTGATGCCTGCAATAGGTTCCAAAATAGTTGTTACAGAGGCAACAAAAAAACTGGAAAAGATTAAAAAAAAACCAAACAAAAAAACATGTAAACATGCCCCTGTCCCAACTTTTTCGTAATGTGCTGCAGGTGTCAAATTCAAAATGAATGAATGTTTGCAAAAAAAAAAAAACCAATAAGTTGTCAGTTTGAACATTTAAATATTTTATATATGTAGCGTATTCATTTGAATTTAATTATTGCATTTTGATTTGTGTTTTACACGTTTCAACTTCTTTGGGTTCTAGCATATCAAAAAAGACCAGAATTAAATCGATTGTCGCAATCAGATTTGCAATGGCTCTTGTGGTTTAAAAGTTATCAACACACAGTTCAAAACTTTTGTTGCTCGTAACAGGTAACTGAAGGTGGAACTGACAAAAGAAGAGAGGATTGTTGCATCCCTCACAGCACTGTTGCATCCCTCATAGCCAAATTCCGAGAAACCAGGAATGTTGACGACAAGCCAAATAGTGGCACCGCTACAGACAAAGAAACCTCTGCAATGGTTTTGGCAGGCTTTGCAAAAAAAGTTTACGACCCAGAACGTGACTTCTCGCAGCAGAATGTGGAGTCATCATTCCATAAGGATTTTACATACCAATAAGCAGCACCCCTTCAAGATCTAGATGCAATAGAACCTTAACAGGATGATCTTGAAAGACGTGTCGAGCTCTGCACCATGGCATTAAACCAACATCAATGGCATCCCCACATTTGCACAGGGCATTCTTTTCAGTGACAAGGCCATCTTATAGCCAGTGGTGAGGTCAACTGCTAGAACATGAGGTATTTGGGTGAAGATGACCCTCACTGGACAACAGACCAAAGTCTTTGTTGATGGAAATTGGGGCCACCCGTGTAATCTGACCCATTTTCGAGAAGTCCCTAAATCATCCAACAGGATAGGACTCCACCACACTACGGAGCAAGTGTTTGTCAGTGGCTGGATATTCAATTCCCTGGCCACTGGGTTGGCCATTTGTGGACTTGCTACTCAGATCAACTGAACTCGCACCACAACTTTTTCTCTGAGGTCATTATAAACTATGCATGCTATGAAAATCCACAACAAACACCCCTTTCACTGCCACATCATGGAGGCCTTTGTGTGCCTCTGTGTTTAACACCAGGGACAGCATATTGAACACGACATATAGCTTGCATCACGGGCAACGTTTCCTGCTGCAACTTTGAACAACGAGAGATACTGAAAATCGAATTGCCGCGGGCGAGACAATTCCAGTTTTCTTTGATATGCTACATAACCTCTTTGCCATTGGGGGAAAACTTGCCCTTTCACAATATGTCAGGTTTGAAGATTGTGGCCACGTTCCGGACTTGACCTGAAAGATGGTGTCCTCTCATCCATTACTTTCTGGGGTATTCAGATATGTTTCTGTAACGTTTGACTCGCCCTGTATTACGAGTTAGTCAGTATGTGCTATAATTATCAGACATTTTTGTAATAACGCAACGTAAATGGAAACTGGCAGCTGAATACACCAGAGTCGATGCAAATGGTAAACGATGTTGAGCTCACCACTATTGCATCACAGCTCCGATATCTCCGGTTCGATCCCCTGTCCTCTTTGTGTCTGTGAGGGTATAATATAGGTATTACAGTTTCCTCTTACATTCCAGAGACGTCTGTTAAGTTAATTGGTGTTTATCAAGTGCCCTTAGTCTTAATGTGTGTATGTGTGTGCGCCCTCCCATGGATCGACACCCTTTCTATGGTTGTTCCTGCCTTGCATCCTGTGCTGTCAACTAAGCACAGGCCCTTCCTACAATCCTGGCTAGACAAAATCGGATAAGAAAATGAATGATGAACGAATGAAGCTTTTTGTGTTATTGTGTTAATTGTGTGTTTGGCTTTGATTGATTTGTAACATTGTAAATGTAGAAATTCATCATAAAAAAAAAATCTGTTTTCTGAGCAGGAAGTGGAGACTGAGCAGTACTACAACTTTTTCCTGATGGAACTCAAGGAACAGGGTTATGAGGGCTTTTTCAGCCCCAAATCTCGTGCTAGGACAATGTCTGAGTCTGATCGCAAACATGTGGATGGCTGCGCCGTATTCTATAAGACCGAGAAGTGAGTAGATTTCGTTGTCACAATTCTTCCCAACTGTTTCTTCTCGTTCTCAGTATAATGGCAACCACTTCAGGCTTTAATAGTAACTGAAGTATATGTAGGCATTCCCATGTATGAATCAGTCTTGCATGTGCTCTGGACACAGGTTCAGCCTAGTGCAGAAACACACGGTGGAGTTTAACCAGCTAGCCATGGCCAACTCCGAGGGCTCAGAGGTCATGTTGAACAGGGTGATGACAAAGGACAACATTGGTGTCGCTGTGCTCCTTGAGCTGCGCAAAGAGATGATCGAGCAGTCTGGTTGGTCTTAATCCTTTTTTTTTTTTCCTCATCTATGTGATTAAAGTCTACCGCGCAGCTTACACAGCCTACACAGCTTGAAAAAACAAGTAATTTCTGCAATGTTTCTGCTACAAAGAAGACACTGAAACTGTTAACATAACATACTGTTGGATACCAGGACATTGTGGGATCCAGTGCAGTGTAACACAATTTATTAAACATGTACTGATTGAAAGCCTCGCACTCAAACATATCCTGCATTATTCGGATGCGTTAAAATCAGGTTGAGCGCCGTTGTGAGGCAGCTAATCCCGCTAGTAGCAGAGCATGAGTTTATATTACAGGCAGCGCGCCGTCTATCAAAAAAAAATCTTCAAGAAAAGGCTGGGGAATTATGAACATTTCAGTGACAGTGTGTAACCGTCCTCTTGTCTAAGTGTATTCTTGTCTGTTCATGCACCTAAACACAAACTACAGCGTCCTAGCTTTTGATCTAAAGATAATTCTATCTATAATTCAATTCTAGAACAGGGCAGATTTTTTCAGAATAGAAAATAATGGTTTGTAGCATATTTCAGTTAAGAGTTGGTGTCATTTCAAAAACGAGGAGAGATTTATGAACCTGTGGGTTAAACAATGGAGATCAGTGATTGGACGAATTAAGACTTTAAGAAGTGATTCTAACTGAAACTGAACATGTATAACTAGCAGCTGTAATAGATGCACATTGTTAACAGCTCTGTTTTGCAAACCATGACTCCGTACAACTATGTACAACATACAAAATGCAAAGTGGTCCGGGACCATTTTGTATGGTACAGTGCACAAAACAAGCAGACCACAAAATGAACTACAAAAGTGGTTAATTTTGGGGCCATTTAGAGGTGTCTGAGTTCATTTGACTTGTTCACATATGCAAACGATTCTGTGATTTGAGTCAGATGGTGAAACGAAGTGTCAACAACTTACCACAGTTGATGTAATTGTTTAAAAATATCTAACAGTGATATTGGTGATAATAATATGAAATATATTTAAATAATTAACTCCCTATTATATGAAAGGAACAGATCACTTATATAATATACTTAATCATCTATAATATTCAACTACAATATGTGCTCAAGTGCTTGCTGTGCTTGACATTACCTCACATCAAGAGTTTTGATTAGCTCTTTTTGATCTACTTAGATAAGAGCCATGTCCTTACAAATATATGGTACAAGGACATTCATTATGTTATTATTATATTATTCTTGTCATGTGAAGTCTGCAAAGCCAGCTTAATATAGCCAAACTTTTACTTTACTTTTACTTTATAACACTTGATGCTATTTCACTAATGGATGCAGCACTCGTTTCAGACTTTGTGATACTGCTTAATATTTTGAGGATAAAAAATATTGCCACCTCCACCTGTCGAGCGGCAAACTTTGTGTTTCTGCTGATTTCTACCAGGCCATGTGCACACAACAGGCCTTGCTCCCCATGTAGTCCCACTTTACTTATCATCTGTTGTTTTTAAGAAAATACTTTTCTTCTGAAAACGCTCCACTCTGCAATCCTTGCTTGGATAAAAGCCCCATCGACTGTGCTCAAGGTACCCAGCACTGTTTTAGCACTGTTTAACCTTAATTGTTAATAATCTTGAAATGCTGAAGTATAGCCTAATCTCTACTAGCTTGCTACTGCCAAGTTTATTCTGCACTTCTATACTTCAACAATAAGGATACTAAACGAAATATAAACACAACTCTTGTTTTTGCTCCCATTTTTCAAGAACTGAACTCAAAAATCTAAGACTTTTTCTATGTACACAAAAGGCCTTTTTCTCTCGGATATTGCTTGCAATTGTGTCTAAATCTGTTAGTGAACACTTCTTTTTTGCTAAGAGAATCCATCCACCTCACAGGTTTGCCGTATCAAGATGCTGAGTAGACGGCATGATTATTGCCCAGGTGTACTTTAGGCTGGGCTCAATAAAAGGCTGCTCTGAAATGTTAAAAAAAATACTTTTACTGTATTGGGAGGACAGAGAGAGTCAGAAAACCAATGCGTATCTAGCGTGACCGCCACTTGCAACACCTCCTTCACAAAGGTCTCAGGATCTCATCACAGTATGTCTGTGGATACAAAATAGCATCAATAAGATGTGAGATCTCCCAATACTTTAGGCTTATTAAGTTTACAGTGCAAGTACTCCATACATGTCATTATACCAGTGCTAAAACACTGATAATCTAATGGTGGCCTAAGACTATTGCACAGTACGGTATTCACAGTGAACAGTGGGAAAGTCATTCTTAAAGTAAGAAAACGACTGTTTGCTATAAGAAATGCTTGGAGGCTATAAATTCTGTTAAAACTGGCAGTATGAAATAATGACTATATGATGTGCACGCTTTTGTTTGCATTCAGCAAATACAACAATAGTGGTGGATTAAAATATGCAGAAATGTCAGTCGTGTATTCTGAGCCATCTATTTGCATAACACTAAAGTTTTGGATGCAGCCACGTAGTGCTATTTTTTTTTCTGCTTCCTTCCCTGAATTTTCAGTAACTAAAAACACTTTACACTAAACAAGTGTTTAGGATGGGTCACATGGATGGATTACAGCAACCCTGGATTTCCCATACAAGCCCATCTTTTTTGGCCGACGAAAGCTGTGTTGTGCAATAGGTTTGTAATGGGGCTGTGTAATACACAAAGTCCTAATTTGTTTCCTAATTTTGCTGCAGGTAAACACTTGCCTAGTATGGAGAAGCAACTGCTCTTGGTGGCCAATGCCCACATGCACTGGGACCCAGAGTACTCGGACGTGAAGCTTGTTCAGACCATGATGTTCCTTTCAGAAGTGAAGAACATTGTGGACAAGGCCACACGTAGCCTCAAGCTCTCCTCTATGTCTGGGGAACCCAATGCTATCCCACTCGTCCTGTGTGCTGACCTCAACTCGCTGCCTGACTCGGGTAAAGTCTATGTGCCCATCAGGATACAAGTGTCAGTCTCTGTTTGGCAGTTTCTTTGTCTGTCTGTGCTGTTGTCCAGCCTTATGGATGTGTGTATTCTCTAAACTGTTTGTAGGTGTGGTGGAGTACCTGAGCACAGGTGGTGTGGACAGCACACACAAGGACTTTAAGGAGCTGCGCTATATTGACTGCCTGACCAACTTCAATTGTAACGGCAAGAATGGCTCGTCCAGCAGCAGGATCACGCATGGCTTCAAGCTGAAGAGTGCCTACGAGAACGGCCTGATGCCTTACACCAACTACACTTACGACTTCAAGGTCTTACACATAAATATATGTACACGCACATAATTTAAGTAACCATATTCAGTGTCTAGGGTACAGTCAAAATGTTTGCACTGAGAATTCGAACTCTATATCACATGGCTCCTGAGATTTCTCAAACCTAGGGTGTGCGATATGAATAATCTGCAAAATGTCTTAATTGTTAGAACAATGTGAAATCTGACATTGAGTATAATAGTGTGCAAATGTATGTGTGTAGTATTTCAAAAACTGATTTAAGGTTACTAAATGTGGCTCAGTCTGATTTGCATGGAGGGTGGTTAGGCTTTGAAAAGACAGATGTTGCTCAAAACTACGTTGGAAATTGGTTGCCATCAAAGACAGCTTGACAAATTACTCATTAGCTTATTAAATGACTAACTAACCATCATGCAGAAATGAAGATTTTGACAGATGTTGGGAGTCGAGATACCAGCATAACATACTCGGCGAACGTTCACGGAATCATTCAGCAAAATGCTTTCACCAATTACATTTTAAAAGAAACTGAGCCAGTTCAGACTGTTGAGAGAGGCAAGTTCAAACAACTTTTGAATACTTCAGCTCCTAGATCTACACTGCCTAAGCATCTTCTAATTATCATTATTGATAAAATCCTTTTTTAAAAACAACTTTTTTGTCAATATTGTACTACTAATCTCTACTCAAAACACTGCAGTAATGCTGTAATTATTTAGGAGTCATATGTATACCTCACTTATTCATATAAAACATGCATTTATCCATAGACAAAAGTGTCAATAGAACGAATTGTACTGAATGCAGTAGTGACAAAGTCAATACGAGACGTTTGTAGGATTTCACTTCAAACAAGTCAGTCACTTCAACTACTGTCCTTAAAATCTATGGAGAATTGATTTGGCCAAACTTCCGCCTTGGAAATGTGACTTTGCCCTCAACTAGAGAATTAATAGAGATTAATGGAGGTGGTGATTAAAGAAATGCTGAACAATGCAGTGTTTGTTTGGTTCAGGGGTGATCGAGACATCCCAATTGCAATCTGCAATGGCAGCAAGTGTGATACCTAAGCAGACTTGAAATCCGTGTCGACACGTTCAAATAATTGTCATTTTGATAAGAATTAAATCAAATAACAATAGCCTGTTCTGCACCAAGAATTAGCAGATTAGAGCTAAAATGCGCGTCATTATTTCTCTACAATACACAAGCAATTTGTAATTATATATCAGCAGTAGATGTTTATGACTTGTGTTTTCAAGTTTCAAATTTTAATCCAGACTTTTTGGTGCATCATTACTGCTGTATTTTACTGTATACCTTTATCCTAAAATTATATTTTTGTAATTATAATTTGGTTGTCCTGGGCCGTTTTGTTCTATGTAAAGCCTTTAGCGTCTAAGATTTTAGATGGATTTTTAGTCTGAGTTCTCTGAAATGTGGAATTGTCTACCAAAAAAAAAAGGTGTAGTTGCTGAGTTTGACCTTGAAACTCTATCCTTCCTACACAGGGTGTCATCGATTACATCTTCTACTCTCAGCCTCTGCTGAACGTGCTGGGTGTGCTTGGCCCATTTGACCCACACTGGCTCCATGAGAACAGTATCTCCGGCTGCCCACACCCTCACATACCCTCCGATCACTTCTCCCTGCTGGCACAGCTCGAGCTCCTCCTGCCCTTCACGCCCTTGGTCAATGGCCTCCACGTGCCTGGCTGCAGGTAGTTCATCGAGCCAGTAGGGGGAGCTCCTGCCCATCTCTGAGCAGGCTAAGAGAGAGGGGAAAAATCCAGATGTGTACAAATCTCAATCCAATAAGGAGGAGCTGGGGTATGGCTACACTTTTATTCCCGATGGATTTTAACTGATGCAGGAGTTTGTCAGTCTTATCTGTACCACAGCCTTGTTTTGTTTATTTTGTTTGTTGAGGTTTTTTCTGGGCACAAGTTTAATGTTCTCAACCTTTTTTTTCACACTGTATCCCAAACCTGATGGTTCTAAGTAGACCGTGTATATTTTACCTGAAGACAATGATCAGTGCTTTTATATTAAATATGGCAATACCTTTTCAGACACAAGCAGGGAGTCCAGACCAAGCCAGTTCATCAGATTTCTATTTTGGTCCATGGCACTTTTTGTGAGGCCAGTTCAGAGCAAGCAGCTAAATTTGATAGGAATTGTTAATTGCACCAGCTTCAGAGCAATGATTAATTACTCCATTCTGTCATAATGCCCTTGCTGCATAAAGGGCTTTGTAATGAGAATGAGAGCAGACCAGGCTCTCAGTTTTGCACTCCGTATGATGCTGAGGCATTTCCTGGTGCAGCAGCTTAGCGGTGTATTTTAATCACCAGCCTCAGAGACTAAACACGCCACCGGACTATGTCGATTCCAGTGCAGACAGAGTTTAAGAGCTGCTCTGTGACAACTGTGCCCAGTGTTTGAATCCTTGTCAAAGTCAGTTCCCAAGCCCAAGGCATTGATGTGTGTAGCAGTAATAAAGGGATTCATGCTGAAGATCACAGTTAGGTTAGCCACCCTCACTCTGACAGGAAATGTCTTGCTGATCTAAAGAGTCCCCAACACTGTCAAATTCCAGTTGTCGTTTGTTTTGGACTCGACATGATTGTATCCGACCTGATGACCTATCTTTTGGTGTACATACCACACGTTGTGATTTGAATGAAAAATGATTGTATTGTAAATGAAAGCTAAATTTTTATTTACGTTATTTGTTTGAACCTAGCAAACATGCAAAATGACCGTGCATACAAGAGGAAGAAACCAATTTTCTTTTTTTTTTTTTTTTTTGTTTGTTTTTGCTGTACAAATTTGCACTCGTCCAGGTTGTTATTTTTCCTGTTTCGCTCTGGTTGAACTTTTAACAAAACCCATTGCTGCACTCAGCTTTGCATCTGTGCCCCGTTTTCCTTTCCACGCGATGAAAATGTGCAGCGTTGTGCCTCACCGCTCCTTACTTTCCAGCTCACTGCCACTTCTCTCCTGGACACCATTGAGAGTTTCCTGTGCTATTTCAGGTTATGTAATGGCCAACCTCCTGTCCCCCTTAGCTGCTCCACCAGTTGGCTCACGCGCTTTTTGTTTGATTTCAGCAACTCCTTTACCTCGTCCCTTCAGTTTACCACCACTTCCTCCCTCTTCAACTCAGGCGATTCTCTCGTTTTTGGTTGTTGCTCATGTTGCTCCGTTTGGATTTCAGCCTTCTCTTACTACTGCTAGACCAGTCTCCTTTCTCGTGTTGTGCCATCTGATGCGTTTTGCTGCGAGGCCAAATGTAAAGCTCCCAGTCCATCTACTACTGTAAAGACAAGTTAGGCGTTGACTTCATATTCGCCGCGTCTGCTCTTTCGGCCAGAGCTGTGTATGTAGCGTGGTCTAGTCCTATTACCAAACCCTGACCCATGTCGCCTACGTACTCGCAAAGGCCAATGTGTTTTGTAAATGTTTCTTTCTTCTTTCCTGAGTTTTTCATGTTTTAAAAGTGGAATGGATTGACAAGCACTTATTGTATATCACTAGTGCAGCTACCCATTTTCTGTCTTTTTATGAAAAGATACTTTTGCTGCAAGGCAGAGGTCCGTTTTAAACTTACTGAGCAGTGGTCAAGGTATGACGAGGCAGTCCACCCCGTCCCGCTGCTAGTGTCTCTTTTTAGTTCCTATCTTTCACCCTTTCTTGTTTGGGTTGTTTTTAATAAAAAGCAACGTCTGGTTATTATATTGGATTGCTGATGGTGTTGTTGTAGCTAAAAAGAGATTTTGTAAAGTGTGAATAAATTATGTATCACGTTTCCTTTCTCTGACATGAATTGTGTTAATGTGTGTATCATGATTGATATCTAATGGTTATTTGTCATTCTTTTTCATTTTCTTATTTTTGCTTTTTTTGTAATACTCGGAACCAAATTTTTTGTAAAAAAAAAATGTTGGCACACTGAATTATAGATTTATATGGTTGCTGACTTTCACTTCAAGATACTTTTAAGTAAAAAAAAAAATACTTCAGTGAATCTAGAGAAGGTCACAGAGAAATAAAGAGCTGTCATTTTGTCACCAAATGCGATTTCCTCAGCTTTCACCTTGAGCTTTGTGTCATCTGTCTGGCCTGAATTTGGTTAGCTGTGTGTGTGTGTAGTGTGAAGCGTAGCAGGCAGCACAGCTTTTATTTTCTGTCCTCTGTCGTCTTTCCTCTTGTCTGGGGTTCTTTCAGAAGATCTCACAAGGAGGAAAGTATTTAGAGTGAGAATGTAGGAGGCAGTACAGACATGTCCAGCTTTTTGACTCTACACTAGTTTTTCTACTTTTCTTCTTTATAGGCTCGCCTCAGTGTTTCTGATTGCATCTCAGCTTTTGGAAAGCCAGTCATTTCTGATATATTGTGCATGTTTAGTTGTGGTCCTTTGCTATATAATCAGTTCAGGTGATTATCACAACAAACAAAACGTAGTCATTTTGGCTCAAATAAAACTTGGCAATAATGACTCCAAAACATTCTTTAAAAAAAAAAAAAAAAAAAAAAAAAAAAACAGAAACCATTTTATTCTCCCAGACTGACTATGCAGAAATGTCTGGCTTACCATTAGATATTCTTCATTCCTATGCTGTATTCTTGTCTTGCTTTACCCTCAGTAGTAGTAGTAGTCATTCAAGGATTGTGTTTGATTCAGCTGGAAGTCGATACATATTTAGGTAATGTCACTATATGATGCACTGGACCAACTCTTGTTTACCATTTATGGAATACCAGCAAAACACTTGCACAACGTTTTAAAAAGAATGTTAAATATATAAATATATGACATATATAGATATGAAAAATGGCAGCTGTTTTTATTCTAATATTAGGAAGTGTTAAAAAAAAAAAACCTAATGGTAAACAAGGCGTTTTGGGTTTTACTTTTTCCTCCTCCACTTCTCTTGGTTCTCTTCTTGAATAGTGATGTGTTTATAACAGGGTCAGCTTGTTTCCTCTACACCTCTGTATTTTTCCTACCCATGGTCAAATAAATACGACATCTGTTTCAACTCTGTTTGAAGTTTTCTTGATCCGTATTGAGAGAAATCTACAGTGGAGGCATTAGTGACCTCTAGTGTTTGCAATTTCATATTAAAAGGAAATATTTTTGTTAACAGGAGTGTTTGGGAGTCCCATGTTACCCACACCCATATTATATATGCAGTATAAGAACAACGTTGTTCTCACTGCAAATGTTGCTGCTTGGTCCCAGAACTCCATACGAGATGTATTGCACCTCACAGGGCAACGGTCGCTTTCAAAAGAAAGGGTGAGAAGAAATGAGTGCAAAAACATTTGATCTTAAATCCAAATACAGTGTTCGGTTTGTCAAGTATTAAAGCCAAGCACAGCCTCAGTATCGTCGTTATCTCACAACTGTGTGAGTAACGCGCTTGTTTATATTAAACGGTAAAGAAGCAGGGAGTACTCGTAGTTGACATGTTGGATGTGGGAGGAATGGTCAGGGATGAAGAACTAAACTTTAACAAGGGATGTCTTGCTTTGGCCAGAAGGCTGGGTCGAAGCATCACCTAAACATGAAAGCTTGCGTGTGGAGCGTGCATGTCCTTCCCATGTCTGCATAGGATTACTCCAGTCCAAAGACATGCATTAGGTTGACTGGCCTAAATTGGCCCATGACTTGTGTAATGAAATAACCGTGTGTCTTCCATTAACATAGCCATTGAGGCTGGTATGATGTTGAATAAATCTAATAAGCAAGCCATAAATTGCCCTGTCCTTTTTAAAATGTGTTGCAGGCTTGAAATGCAAGGACGGATGTCTTGATGAAATGAAGTTGACCAAACAAAACATGGAACATCTCATTTTCTGCACTTAAATGTAAAAAATCTGTAAGTAAATGTAAGGACGCGTTTTCTAATGTGTATTTTCCGTTCTGTCTCAGTTATATCTGATTTGGCAATATAAACTGAGGAAGCATTAGAGGATGATTAACACAAACTACAACAACAAATGAGTTACTGTCATCTACAAGGGGGAGCAATATGGTGGATGTGTCTAAAAGAGTGCACAGTGAGTGTGTCTGATTCAATCATACCAGCAAAACACCCACTGATACATCACCATCACATCGCAGTGTCACCACCACCCAAATACAGTAGTACGTGACCTGTGGTGGACCTGTGGATGGAAAGGGGACTAACAAGGTATGTAGACAAACACTGTAGAACTTCAAACTGCATCTATACGGTAAGTGGAACTGATCAAATGGACAATGTGTAGGAACAAGATACTGTCAGTGCATTGTTTAATGACCGAATAACAATAAGATAAGAATAAGATTGAACCTTTTGAAATTGCTGTCTCTAATCTAAACCCACTGAAGACCTGTGCAGGGCTGAAGGAAACATGACAACATAAATTACCAAATGCTACAGTGCTAACAGAATGCTTATGCCATGATCGAACTCTGTGTGAAATTAATTGGATTGGATTGGATTAACCGTACAGTCGAGGCCGACTCTCGGTCACTTGATGGATCGTTGATCTCCACACTGTCTTGCATCGATGTGATCCATGAAGTATTTCGGCAGGTAAGTGGAGTAGTTTTGCCATTGCTTTCTCCACCCCTCCCCATTTATCCGGGCTTGGGGCCGGCGTGCAGCTGTTTCCAGTTACACGGCTGGGGTGTTTTGCATACAAGTCAATAACAATGACCAATTACCCTAACACGCATGTTTTTTGAAATCGGAGTACCCGGAGTAAACCCACGCAGACACGGGGAGGACCCAAGCCGCTTTACCCTGTGATTAAACCCGGGACCATGTTGTTGTGAGGCAGTGGTGCCCGTGAAATGAATTACCTGTTAGGAATTGGTATTTTTGTTTCTATGTAATTTTAATAATTTAATCATATTAGTTAATCGAGAAAGACTACTTATTTCTCTGTGTCAACTTTAAAATGTTTTTATTCGGTTTTTGCAATGTAGCAACATGTCAAACAAACCCTGAAATATTTATGTGATTTTTTTCCCAATATTGTTCAGCCCTAACATTACGTCAGCCTTCCACGTCCCTGCACTTTCCAGAAATAGATCGCTGGGGAACCCTTTTATTTTCACACCACTTTACTGTCAGCACACATCACATCCAGGTACCACAGGTACAAGAGTTGCTGAGCAACAGAATAAAGTCTTAGTGACATATGCTAAACTGTGAGAAAGTGAAGACCACCATGACCTTAATAATAGCAGAACAGTTCCGCGTTTTAGACAGAACGTTCCATGCCTGTGAGGAACGAACAGTTGCAAAACAAACTGTAAATTAGATAGAGTTTTGGGTCTGATTCTGCTTCCTGTTAATGCATAATCTGGCTTTCTGCCAGAGGACTGTCTCCAACCTCAGAGTTTTCATGCCTGCACTGGCCTGTCCTATCCTGCTCAACACAATTACCTTCTCTTACTCGGCTTAATACATTATCACATTATTAGGTACACCTTTTTAGTACTGAGTTGGGCCCTTTTCTCCTTCAGAACGGCCTTCAATCCTGGTGGCAGTTGTTCAACAAGGTGCTGAAAACATTTCTAAGAGATATTGGTGTATATATTTGTCATGACAGCATCACGCATGCTGCTGATTTGTCAGCTGTACATCTATGATGTGAATTTCCTGTTTCACCACATTATAATCTTGCTCTAAAGGTGATCTGAGCTTTGATCATTGTAGTTGCTACACTGTAGTCATGTAAGGGATGAACATTTTCAGCTAGATTACTCAGGGATGATGTGGCATTTAAAGGAAGCTCAATAGCTATTAAGGGGTCCAAAGTAAGCCAATAAAATATTCTTCACACCATTACACTGCTAGCACAAGCCAAACCGGTGATACAAGGCAGGGTGAATCCATGCGTTCATGTTGTTTACACAAACTTCTGACCCCAGCATCCAAATGTTACAGCGGAAACTGAGACTTATCAGACCAACCAAGATTTTTGACTGACTTAAAAGTGCAACAGCCTTACAATCCAAGTAATTGTGAGCTAAGGGCCTAACTCAAAGAAAAAACAGTGGCCAAAGTGGGATTTAAAACCTGAACTCTCTTGTCAATAGGTCAATGCCTTAATCATCTACACCACCACAATCCCATATGCTTCAAAGTTGTGTGTTAAGAGATGTTCCTAACGGAGTGTATGCACATGCAAACATACAGGGGACAGAAAAATGTCCTAAACAACAAGTATGCAGTTTTAACGTTAAATAATCAAACACTGCACAGCAGCAAATAGCAATAAACCTCTCTTACCTGGAACAGCTTTACTTTTGATTTGAATGAAGTGACCGTGTGTATGCAACGAGAGCTATTAGATTTATAATGTTCAAATAATGCTGTTTGTTGTGGAAGGAGTAATTTTTTCTGTTAAGAAAGCAGCATATTGTTGTGTTTCTGTGATAGGTGCAAGTTTGCCTTCACAGCATGAACAAAAGATATTTCTGAGAGCCTCAGAAAAATGTTTGTTGACACGGAGGCTGGGCAATGTTACAAATCTATCTCTAAAGAGTTTAGATTCTACCAAACCATAGTTAGGTAGTTTGTGTCCAAGTGGAGGAAATTCTGGACCATTGTTACTCTCACCAGGAGTACTCCGCCAGCAAAGATCACTTCAAGAGCAAGACATGTAATAGTCTATAATGCCACAAAGGAACCCAGGACAAATTCTAAGCAACTAAGGGATAAAGACACTATCCAAAATAGAACACTGCTGCCTGTCATGTGGCACTAAAAACTACTAAAACTAAACTAAACAACTAAAAAGGCTATTGTTAAAAATTATGGATGAATGAGACCAAAATAGAGCTGTTTGGTTTAAATGAAAAGCATTGTCTGAATGAAAAACACAACATTTCAGCATGAGGACCATATCCCATTTCTGGAAAATGACGGTGCTAGTAAAATGGTTTGTATTTGTTTTGCTGCATAGGGGCCAAAACAGCTTGTTGTCATGGATGTAACAATGGTTTGGAATTCTACCAGTAAATTCTAAAGGAACACTTCAGAGCATCTGTCTGGGAAAAGAATTATGAGAGCACATCAGTCATGCAGCAATACAATGAACCTAAGCACACAATTCATACAATCAAAAATGGTCAAAGAAGAATCAAATTCAGAGTTTTGGAATTACCAAGTCAAAGTCCTGACCTTAATTCAGTAGAATGGTTGTGGAAACAGTAAGGAAACCCACCAGCATCCCGTAGTTGAAGCTGTTCTGTATCCAGGAATGGGCCAAAATGCACCAGTATAAAAAGCCAACAAAAAAAAGTCACCAAATGTTGTCAGTCACCAAAAACCTGGGACTGACAACATTGTATAAAGTCAAAAAGAAGCTTGTAATGCTGTAAAAGGTACATTTGTCACATAGAAACCAAAACAGCTTATTTTTAACATCGGATCCCTTGAGGACTGCAGACTGCTTAACATGATAATGTAGCTGAATAAGAAACATGTGGCTCTAAATCGAAAACACTCTCCTTATTGCAAATCTTATCTATTAGTTATTCTGAGTTCTGAAATGGCTATATACATGTTTCTAATAAAAATGTGTTTAATTGCTGAGACATAGAGTTATATTACTCTATGTGCCACAAACAATCAACTGTGTACAACAAATGTATTTGAAGGCAACAGGCAAGGTAATATGTAGCCGCATAATGTCTGGCAAGAATTTTAGCAAGGGAGAGCCCACAGTCAAGGCAAATCAAGATAACAATTTATAATTGTATTGGAATTGTTACTGGAGAAGTTTTTTAAAATTATAACCATGTGTTGATACATACATACACAGTTCAGGCCAATTTAGGGAAATCAGTTAACCAGGAAATTAGAGTACCTAGAGTAAACCCAAACAGACACAGGGAAAGCATGCAAACTCCACCTAGGGATTGATCCAAGGGCTTTCTTGCTGTGAGGCAATGGTGCCACTCACCGAGCCACTGCACTGCCCAAGTTAACACAGTCACTTTAATTTCCAGCATTATATGACTGTCAGGAAGTTTTTTAAAGATCTGCCTTCACCAGTTACCTACTGGAACTACTGATGTGGTACAGTCTAATTTTGTATACAGTGCTGCCAATGGACTTATAGAAATTTTTGGCAGATGTTAACTACTTCCCACATTCAACTATTAGGACACTTGCGTCCAGGTTTATATGATGTGTTTTCAATTATTTACTGTTTTAGACATTGCCAGTAGAACTTAATACCTAGAAACTGCTGAAGATTGGGAAAAATGAAAGAGAGAGAAATAGGAATTTGCTTGTTCACATTACTAACTCGCAGTTTACACAGTATGGATGAATTATTTAGTATAACATAGTATAACATTAGCATAATTAATTATTCTTGCCAAGAGCTTCATTGGCACTTCATACAGTGATTATATTCAACTGCAAGTAGTCATAATGCCTTTGCTCATCTAAATAGAAAACCATTTTCTCAAGGGAAACACAAACAGTTGGTGTAGATATCTTGTTTCTGTGTGAGTCAGGCTACACACTTTTGGATGAACTGCAATTTATTATGGGATTTAGCTGGTAGACCAGACATAATGAGTTCACATGGTGCAGACAAGTGATTGGTGTCATGGCAGGACCCACAATTTCTGCCTGATGGAAGCTGAAAGAGTAGTATTGTACTTTAATTCAGCAACACCACTGTTTGACAGCACAAGTGCTGAAAGTTTTCTTCTTGTCTGCTGAGCTCAGCAGAAGTCAGCAGTATTAGCTACCTGGGCGAACTGTCACCTAACATCATTTCAACCTACCTGAATCTCCAGCGGAGCCTAGCTCCCCAACTAACAAATAACAGTGTCCTTGATGTGTTGCCAGCACACTGGCAGAGACAAACGCCTCCATTCTTGGCACGGGCAGATAGCTTAACTCCAGCCTCCTCTGTCTCTCAACTCAGCCTGGAACCTCATCAACAACTCAATTTAAGAACTCACCAAAACAACGTTCTGGCACGCTACATGTTCCCTACAGGCTGAGATGGATGACAGAAGGTATTCTTATTGACAGAAGCTAGGAAGTGGCCCAGAGGTGGAGACAGGCAATCTATCAAATTTTTTTGCAATGGGAGTGAAGGCTTTCACGCAGAGATTTATTGCTTGTTTTGTTAATTTAGGTAGTATTAGCAATTAAGTATATATGAGTATATTTATTATTTGTAATGACATTATCAGTAATGGGAGCAACATCAAAATGACATATCAAATATTCTTAGTATTCTGACTATTTACATACCAGATCAGTGCTGTCAAACCTGAACGTTTTTTCCATAACAGCTGCCGGAAGAAAATGTTGAAGCACCTTGTAGAGGCCAAGACATAGGCCATCCAGGAAGCATGTGCTGCTGTGATGTGAATCATGCAAATCCCCAAACAAAAGTGAGGGAGGTGTCCATAGTGCATACTGTAATTGTTCCACTCCACCCATCCAAACTTAGTGACCAAAAAGCTCCTTAGGTTCCCTTTAGCCATTTGCCTTTGACTCAAATCAATCATTTCCTGTGCCCATCAGCCTGAGATATCATTTAAGAACTCTTGTGGTGGATTTTAGCCTTGCCGAAGCTTAACCAATTTAACCAACTGCCTGTTCACCCTCTAGCAACAGTATCAGTGAAAGGCACATGCCTGCCCTTACACTGCTATTTTTTTCATCACACCAAACAGCTCTTCTTGTACCTGACACACATATCCAATATACAGCTGCATGTACAGTGGTACTGTAAAACCCATGTAACAAGAGATTACTACAAGAGTAGTCGTCCTTGCTTGCTGCAAAAACATCCACATGTGACATATTTTTCATTCAATTTTTGCCTGTGCCACGCATCCAGCCACTTTGCTACCACAGTTCTCATTTGGGTATTTCCATAGTGTGGAGTTGCTTTTGTTGGGAAGTTTGGATGCGCTGATGATGACCTCTGCCACTTTCACTTTCATTATTTCCAGACTTGCATGCAACTCAGCATTGTGTATGAAGAGGTGATAATGTTCAAGGCAGAATGCAGGGCTTATGAATCTGGGTCAGCCAAAGTCAGCATTCACTTTCACATCTGCCTAACAGATTACTTAATTGTTCCTGTGCCAACATAGTTTCAGTCTTACTCATCAATGATTTGAGCTTGGTGTCACCGGTAAGGGGCATGCCTATAGCACTGCAAGTGAGCCTAAGTCTATGTTGTTATCCAATTCATCTGATTCCATAGTCAGAAGGGAGAGTTGAGAAGTTTTGGAGTAAACTGCTTGTCCCCAAATCATTTTCCAGCTGTTCTGGTTCTCAGCAATAACACAGTTGATGTCCTAGCTTTTAATTTTAACACTGCCAAATCATGATCAATGACTCTGCTGGGTATTCTGATTCAGGTCTTTGTGGTCTTACCTCCTCTTAATTCTTGCTGGCAGCAATGTAACAATACAGCGATTGATGTGGAGAGGGTGTTGTGGAATGAGATGTGCTGTCGCATGTTCACTTACATGTGCAGTTATATTTTTGCTTTGCTCCTGAAGCCGCTGCCATTGGATAAGCATGGCAAGAACATGTCCAAAATTATGTTGAAAATCTGACTGGAGTGCTTTGAGTTACGTGGCCAGTCACCACCTTCCAGCACAGCAGCACCACCACTCTTAACTGGGCATTCCCTTAGTAATGATCGATTCCATTTTGGACACCAGTGCAGCACTGACATAGAAGAAGCAGGAACAAAGAATCATTTAAGCTGAAATCATACTGAAGTTATGGAGCATGTTGAAGGTCTCCAGGAATGCCATGGCAGTTCACACAAAATACAGTCAGTGCTTCATTATATTACTTTGTCACTTTCTTTGAATCCTGTTATATAAGTCAAAGACCAAAACTAAATATGTGATGGAGTTACTAAGGCAGATACTCAGACTGATCACCAAATACTCATAAATGAATGCATTCAATTAAACAGGGAATAAATAAGCAGATACTGATCCTTCTGGGAGACCAGGAAGCAGTTACAGAGTGTGGAACATGCAAGGTGTGTGGATATCTCTGGAGCAAAAGCTGACTTGGGTCAGAGATCTAGTAGTGGCGATAGTTCAGTCCGATAGATGGAACTGCTAGCAGTGATTACAGAATGTTTAATTTAGAACATAATACTGTAATATTATATGTACTGTAATAAAAAGTACTTGGGTGGCACCGCAATCTAAGGTGCTTCTGGCCAGGTCAAACATCAGATCCAGTCATTATGGGCTGTGTTTTTGGAAAGAGGCCACCTGGTGATGTAGCACTGACCCCTTCTGACCCTACGACGGACTGTTGACCCATCCTGTGTTGTTAAAAAAGTGCTAGACCCCCACAACCCGGACCAATAAAAATGCAGATAAAATGTGTGAACAATACTAATAATCTATAATAACATGTAATGTGTTAGACCTTCTTCTATTATCTTCACCCACTATAATTAAACCATGTGGAACCTATCCTAAGGTTTAAGGTGCATTGTAAGCAGCCTTTAGATGTCATGTTTGACACACAATTGAATTTAGAAAACACAGTATCATTTGTTAAAACATAAATAAAAATCAATTCTATATTGAACTCTGAAATGTCTTTCAGTGCTATCTAATGATGTTCAAGATTATCAGATCTATCAAAACACAAGGGGAATTATTAGTTTTCCTAGGGAAAAATTATTAATATTAATTCATGCATTGATTAATATCATGGGCATGCTGTATACGCAGTCTCCGAATTATCAATCATAAACAAACCTATTTTTTAAAACACCAGGGGTTCTTTGAACCTCTGAGAAGTTTATCGGAAAATTCCCCTCTCGTTTGAGTCTATTTCATTCCTTTCCAACATCACACTTGTTTGATCATCGAATTGGAAGCAGTGCATGTGTCACTAGCTGCCAGAAAAGAGTCTGCTTTTGCTTAAGCATCAGGCTTCACCACAGAGTGTGTTTTTGGTACACTGCTATATACTCAGCCTGTACAGCAAGTATGGGAGGCTATTGGAAAAAAATCTGCTTTAGTTTAGATTTACTGCATAAAAATGAAATGATTGCTGGAATGTGAATGCCAGGAGCAACTAGTATATCATCTTTCGCTGTTCTCTAGGCTTGTATATCTAACTAAAGTGAGACATACCTTGGGGCTCTCACTGTATTACATGGCTGGGTAGTTCCGAGTATCATGCTTGATGTTTAGCTCAAGTGTCGCTCATTTTTCTCACCAGCCTCTTGTAGAATGCCCATTTCCCTTTTATTCTAATTGCATCTAACTGAAACTGAGCATCAAAGCAGACAGCTTGTCTGTGAGACATGCTCTAATGAGGTGTGCTGATATTGTCATGCACTTCACTGCTGATCCATATTTGAGATAGATTCCTCTTGTTACTGCCATACGATTTCATGTTGTCCCCTCAAATTATGCCTTTTGCACTTTTTTTTTTCCTCCAGCATTGCCTTGACTAATAAGGTTGACTCATTGCTGCAGAAGGTGCAGAAGACCTTGTGGGCCTCCTGGACCACGGAGGAGTAGTGCAAATTTAGCGCATGGCTGCCCAGTGGGATTTATTGTTTGTTACAGCAGGGAGCTGTCCTGATCTTGGCCCATTAAGTAGCAGAGAGCGATCACCTTTATCTGACCCTGAGGGGATCATATCCAAGCTCAGCTAGTATCTTTTACTGTAAAAAAATAACTATGTATTTGCTTTTCAAAGCAGACACATTTCGGATCATCTTTAGAACGAAGAGATGCTTTGCAGGCCCTTGAAATATGCAGCAGTTTTGATCTGTTGTATGGCAAATCACCATTTTAGGTCTCTGCATGTTTATAGGTGTCCATGCTTGCTTGTGAAAGCATGTGTGGTTAAGCTCACTCTCATAACACTGCAGGTTTATTAGTGCCTGCAGTCATTTCTGGTTCCATAAATGTCATAGTGTGGCCAGACAACCGAAAGAAATATCTATAACAATGAAAAGAAAACATAACTAACCCTTCTGTGAAGTCAGTTGTTCCAGCACATTAAACTATTTTGAACCCATTGCATGATTAAGGAAAAATTGCTGATTGCAAATTGCTGGTGAGTTGATAGAAAAGCCATCTGTTGAAGAACATGTTTAGCCCTGATTAAGGGATTTCTGGACTATTTCTTGTACTAGGGCACAATGAATTTAGAAGGGCGCAACTGTACTCCTGCTGCATGCCATCAGCTGTAGAGGCAAAACTGTGCATGGAAAATAAACCTGTTAAACACTATATAGAAAAAATGTTTAAACCAAAGAGGGAATTACCATGGATGAGAAATAAAGATGAAATGATGCCTTTGTTAGTATAATGGTACTATGGTACTTTGCTAGTATAATTTGATACTGGATTCATGCAAGGGTGCCAGGTATCCATACACAACTTTGATTGCAACTCCGTAAAAGACAGGCCAGGTCATAGGTAAGATACGAACTCAGTTTGGATAGCTCAGTGGGTAGCATTATCGCCTTACAGCAAGAAAGTCCTAGATTTGATCTCAGGATGGAGCAACTTGGGTCCTTTGTGTGTGGAGTCTTCATTTCCCATGTCTGTATAGGCTTACTTCAGGCTCCTCCCACAGACATGCACTAGTTTAACTGTTTCCTTTAATTGGCTTGTTGGCTAATTGGCTAATTGAGGGTATGTACTGTATATGACTGGTCTAGTTGTAGCCTTGTCTATTGATGTAACCTTGTGTCTGTCGCTATGGTCGCTATGCCAGCGAATGGCCACTGATGCTAAAAGAGACGTTAAATAAATCAAACAATCAAACAAACTCAGTAAATAGAACACTTGGTTACAGTGCTGTATTACCCTGGTTCATACTCCAGTTTCCCCCCCCTATGAGAAGCAGACTTTGTTTATAGTCTTAAAGTTGGCTGTATATTTGAGACACAGCTACATAAATAGATATATAAATAAATAATGTTAAATTAACGTTGCATGTTCTCTCTGTGTCTATGTGGGTTTTCTCACACTTTCCAATGACAAGGTAGGTTAGTTGATATATCTAAAGTGTCACAGCACATATGAGTGAGTGAGTGTGTGTGTGTGTGTGTGTGTGTGTGTGTTGGCATGGTCCCGGCAAAGGACTGGAGCCCTAACCTTGGATTTGATTATGCTGGTATGAAAAAGTGAGTGACTGAGTGTGTCTTGCTATGTATACACAAATAGTTTT
>JAUZST010042676.1:0-26405 GCA_034779995.1 Parotocinclus haroldoi
GGAGGAAACCGGAGTACCCGGAGTAAACCCACTCAGACACGGGGAGGACATGCAGACTCCACACAGAAAGGACCCAGACCGGGATTGAACCCGGGACCTTCTTGCTACGAGGCAGCGGTGCCACCCCAGCGAGCCACCGTGCTACCCCAATTATCATACAATACTGTACTTAAATAAGCAGCAGCTAACAATCTGTAAATTTAAAGTGGGTAAAGGAAAGGAAGAAAAAGAAGAAATATTCTGTAGGTTGACTTTTCTGATTTCATCTTGCGCATTCAACTACTTAATCTCTACTTAATGTCATTGAATTGCAATGGTGAGATAGCAAGTCAATTGTGTGATATTAAGGCACAATTGTGAGATAGGAAGTCATAACTATTTGATGTTAATGTACAATTCTGAGATAGTAAGTCAGAATTATGTGATATTAAGGAGCAATTGTGAGACAGTAAGTCAGAATGACAAGTCATAAAATCAAAACTGTGAGTCAGTAAGTAAAAATTGTATTAGATAATTGTGTTACTGTAAGACACAACTATGAGATGTATGGTTGCAACTGTGAAATATGTAGTCAGAATAGAGATAGCAGCGTAGAATTGCCTAATATTAATTCATAAATGTGTAACAGTAAGTCGCACTTGCAAAGTAATAAGTTATAATTGCCATATACACTGCTCACAAAACTTCCGACGTCCCCAAGGTTGTTAAGGCACACAATCTGCTGGGCCTCTTCCTGCTCACAAAAAGTAGGGGACATTTTAAAGCGAAATATCCCGTAATGAAATATCCTCAAATATTTGCAGTGTATTTCTGGACTTCAATCTTATGGACGAGTGTTGAAAAGTACTGGGATTCTTCGCGTCGTTTAATTAGAATGCGTTGAGTTTTCCAGCCTACAGGAGACGATTAGCCCAGAATTCTTCACTACATTAGCAATTAACCTTTCAACTATTAACTATTAGCTGCTTTAAATGCAGAACAAGTAGACGGCTGTGTAGATTTCAGCATGCCTGGCTCAGTGTTTTTCTGGCAGCTGCTAAAAATTAGTGTGTGTGTGTGTGTGTGTGTGTGTGTGTTTGGGCTGGAAAGCAGGAAATCGTGTCTCATTTTCCAAAAGCAGAGATCTGCATATGTGCACCTGCTGAAAGTCCCTCCATTAGTCACACACAGACACACACTTTTTTTTTCTATCATTTTATAAATTCTATGTCCCTGATGGTTAGTGCATTCATGATCTAAGAGCACTGCAATAATTGAGATAAAACGGGCCTTTTTATGTAAATGGGACAGATTAAACTGTTGGTGGTTATGGAATCATGCGTATGAGCGGAGCTGCTTAATCTTTCAATCGCTCACGCTTGCTATACTTTGTTAAATATCTGATGCTCATTTACTTTGTAAATTACCTTAAAGAAGCACGGGGTGCGCTTTGGAGGCTAGCGGTTACAGCTGGTAACTGTTGTAACAACCAGGTATGTTTCCAGACCATGCGTTGTACTGGGGCACACACATTTCTAGGGGCACAGCTGTACCCCTCCGCTTGCCAATTAGCTTGACACTGATTAAGTGATTTAACGCGGAAGTTGGCGTCACATTGCCACGGATGAGAAACGAAGAACAACGAACACAAGAAGTTTGTAGTAATTGCATTAACTTTGCTTATGCTAATGGGACTGATACATTTTCTAGATTAATGTCTATGCTTTGGTTGTGAAATATTTACTTCTTTGTACGTTGTATAATTGTTATAGTGTATCATTTGTTATAAGTGGAGAGCAAAAACATATAGCTAGGAGCTGTCCTTACCTTGTCTGCAGCATGGCTGACTTTCCGTTAACCATTTGCCCTTGTCCTTTCCTCCAAGCAAAAACACAACCGAAAGCAATAGCCGCTCAAGCTTTGGAAACGTGCTGAGGCATTATGGGAAATGTAGGGCCTGCGTAGTGTCATTTGTTTCAGTTTAGAAATCCGGCAAGAAATTGACATTTGCACTTTTGGTGCTGTGATTTTAGTGGGCAGAGTAACATGGAGCGAACCCTGGACTTAATGCCATAATGTTGGACTAACATAGAGATTTTTGGCTTAATGTAGCCACAGAACTGGCACTTATTTCTAACTAAATGTGTAATATGGGGTCACCCTGATCAGTGTCACAGGATCAACTTCAACCCCTACCCTGAGGAGTGCTGAGACTCAGGAGCCGCTGCTTAAGTAGAAACATTGCTAAACGTACAATATATCCTCAAACCGTATGGAGAATAACCACCTGGACTTATACTATTTAGTGCCAGGAACCCACACCTGAACTTCATGCAGCCTCTCCTAGACAGTGGTCCCGGGAATCAAAAGACCAACCCTGTAACTGACAGGCTTCTCCTCGCCAAAGCCAGGTTACGAACCAGAGTGGCTCAGTTGGTAGAGTGCTAGTTAGTGGTGCCGAGTCGAACAGGATCACCACTGGTGAGTTAAAGCTTTAAAGCTTTGATGCTGCGTGTCATTGTTAAGACCAGCAGGAGACAGCCTGGCATTGTTTGGCCATGGTTGCCATTCAGATATGAAAGACCAGACCTGTGTCCTTGTATTCCCAATGTAAGTGCTGTTTATTTCACTACTCACTGACTCCTGATGTTTGTCTTTTCTGGACTCTTCAGACTTGCCACACTCTAACCCCAATCTCCTAAAAGAACATAGGGTGCAGATTTAAGCATGCCCTGGATAGGATGTCACTCAGTGTTGAAAAGCGAGTAAATGGCTGGCAACCTGTCTGGCGACCTCTAAATCAGACACAGCCAATCGTGATAGTGTACAACCACATGATGTCCGACTTTGCTGGAAGGCATTCTAACCTGGGTCCCTGATGTGGTGGACTAGTCTATAGACCCCAGTGCCTGTTGCATATTTCTCTAACAAGCTTTAAATGATTGAGTTAATTAGCAATTAAAAGAGTACTATTAAAATCTATGTGCAGGTAAAGCACATGTTGCTTTATTACCAATTTAAATTTGAAGAGACTATTTGGCCGTGCTAGGTCCTTCCATTGTGTTCCATCCAGTAAATACCCTAAAAGGATTATCCTTGGTAATTAAGAGCAATTTTGTTACATATAGCTGCCCAGAGAATATGTGCAGGATCTTAAAATGTGCAGGATAATAACAAAGAACTCATTAGCAATAACTAAATTCTCACATGCTGTTAGCAGGAATCATATAACCTCAAACTGACAATGGTTGGCCTTGACAAAAAAAAAAAAAAGAATACGAATATAATTCGAAACTTTTAATTGCCTCACAAACGATGCTGAGCCAAAAAGGCTATTGGCAACATCGATAAGGTGATTTGGATGGCTTCCAAAATCGGCGGCATACGCGCGGAGACTTTGACTCGGCTAATAAGCCGCAGTGTTTTGGTCTCGAAGACAGCTGCATAGACCAAACAGACTGGGCTCTCACTTTAAAGGCGTAAAAGTTCACGCTTACATAATGTAACACATTTCATGTCTCAGAATAACGTCATGTCTACAATATCGGACGTGGAAATGAACCGCAATCAGCTCACCCACTTAAATCAGAGGTCCTGAAATAAGAAGAAAGGGACTTGTAGATATAGAACTGACTTCTATGTTAATGAGTCAGCCAATATAACTGTAATAGTCATTTTTCCTATATTTTGAATGGATATTATAATGGTTATTGGGGTTTTGATGCAGCGCTGTCCCTACAGTACTTGGTACTGTACTCGGTCTGCTTCGTTTCATTATTCACATCTTACCCCATGGGTAGCGTTGGTAGCACCCAGCTTTATATCAGTCCTCCAAATTTCTCAAGCCTTTTGCCACTGCATCTAATTTCTTATATTCTTGGCATCAATCACTGGGGGGCCTGTCAACTTTTAGGACTTAAATCCCAATAAAACGATATTCCTACGTATTGAGAAAAGATGGCAAAGGTGGGAAAGATTGACTTTTGATATACACTACTGTGCAAATGTCTCATTCATTCATTCATAAACTTCCGCTTAATCCACACGGGGTCGCGGGCCAGACGGTGTCCACACGGCAACTCTAGGCACAAGGGCAGGAATAACCCTAGACGGGGCTCAAATTCATCGTAGGGCACATACACATGCAGTCACACTTTAGAGGCACCAATTAACCTACCATGCATGTCTTTGGACTGTGGGAGGAAACCAGAGTACCCAGAGTAAAACCACGCAGACACGGGGAGGACATGCAGATTCCACACAGAGAGGACCCAGGCCGCTCAACTCTGGGATTGAACCCGGGACCTTCGTACTGTGGGGCATCAGTCCTAAACACCGGGCCCCCTGCTGGCCATTTGTTGATTTAGCAATGATATAATGACTACATGTAAAATATTGCCGAAGAGTGGACTCAAAAAAATCACATTTCAAATGTTTCATTTTCGAATAATATATTTTTCCACTGATCTTCATTCCAAACTTTTCGCCCTGTTCCGTTTCGGAAAAGGGCGTTTCTTGGCTGCTACCGTTCAAAAAACACCATTCCTGATCAAGCTTCTTCAGACTGTTGAAATGTCAGCTCGGCATCCTGATGAAGCTGCCAGATGCTGCTATTGCTCAAGTGTAAACTTGCTACTATATCCTGCAGAAGCCGTTTTTTGTTTTTAGTACTACCTAATTTTTATATAGATTTTATATATAGAATTTCCTGTGCTTTCTGGTTCTGGACTTCTGCACAGTACTGTAGATCAAGTCAAGTCAGATCGATTTATGTAGCACTTTTTACAATGGAACATTTGCTTAGATGTAAATTGCAAGAATGAAGTTTGTCCTAATGGTAATACTAAGTAAGTAATAAGAGATAAATAGAATATTGAAAAGGATAGTGTAACAGATGCGTATTTTGGCAATTGGGAATGGGAATTCAATAGTAATCATGAATACACATTCAGCAGAACCCATACTGAATTATTTTTTTTTACTTTTTTAGGCAAGCGATACACAGTACACTCAGTACTCTCCCACACGCGGATGAGGAAGTCGGCAGTGCATGGGAGCAGTGAGCACTGGGAAATGTAGGCAGAAAGTCATGGCCAATGATGAACCGATTTTTTTCACTTTAAATACATTTATTTAATGAATTACATGAGATATTAAATACATTATTACCTTATCCAGCACTGCATGAATTAGGAAGTCACGTGGCGGGAGTGATGAGCACTGGGAAATGTAGTGAGGAAAAGCCGTGGTCACGGTTGTGCTTAATATAGGCTGTGCTACGATATATACAGTGTGTATTAAACTCTTCGATTTATGACACGTTCAGCTGATGATGAAATTGTCAGAACGTGTACCCATTGTAAATCGGAGACTACCTGTATTGACCTTGAGAAGTTGCAAAATAGAATCGTTTCGACTAGTATTGGTTCCATTTGTATCTCAGCCCATTTTACCATCGCACTGGCAACGTCCCTCAACAAGATATTTGCCCCTCACTGCACAACATCCTGAAAAACAGTAACATCTGGTAGCATCTCAAGACAAACCCTTTAGGCTTTAAGGGCAGAATCATCAAACGGTGGCCTCAGGGTTACATCCAGCCCATAAACAGTTTTCTCTGATCCTGGCCCATTACTAATATTGGAAAATAATGGAACTTATTTTGTTTCATCGAGCCGTATCTTTTCAGCACTAAAGACACCTGCTTACACGCTGGTCTATATGCCACATAAATCCATACGCGACAGTTCTGCGTTCGGCTCAGAGTGAAACGGATAATTGATAGGTAATTTGGTAGTGGAGCGTTTTTAAACCAGCTGTTCTTTCATTTAAAAAGCTATTTAAATATAGATGTTATGACTGTAACATCTTGTACGTTTTCAGACCCGCACTACAATGCATGTGCACTCTACGCTATAACAGACTAAAGTGAGCTGTGCGATTTCTACAACACTTACATTTACACCCACACATTTTAAAATATGAAGCAGGCATTTCTGAATTCTCCATAGACAAGCAGTGGCAGTAGAAGGGGCTGTAATGATAACCCAGTCCTTCACACTATGACACATTTATAAGGTCAGTTCATCAACTTTTTGCCCTGCTGACCTTAAAGGAATTGGTTTGCCATCTTTCGTTGTGAACTTGGCTAACTTAATCAGAACATTAACCTCAATTATATCAGATTCATTGAAAATCCTCCTTGTAGGTCGGGACAAATTACCTCACAGTTGTATTACAAAATATAGTGGAAAGGCATTTTGGAAGAACAAACGTGGGGAGCGAACCCCATAATAATACCCATATTTTGGATGTAGATTTCTTTGGTTGTCCACTAACTTAGGACTCTACACTGTATACTAAAATGGAAAAGATCAACCCTCTCTCTCTCTCTCATATATATATATATATATATATATAGTAATAGAAATAATTTACTAATTAGGCTCTAACCTACCACTTGTTTACACACAATTTCCATGTACGACTGAATACAGTTCCTGTTCTACAGGCCGTGTTCTCGTGACTACATAGTCGAAATACAAATGGAAACAACATGTATTCATTTACATACATCGTCATTAATGAATTCAGATTGCCTGTGAGTTAAATCCCATTGGAAATGCTTAATTCATTACAATTTAATTACGTCTGTTCTCTGTATGCTCTGGAGTGTTGCTATGCCTGCAAAACTTTAGCGAAAGCAGCAGACCCCTCGTCAGAAAAAGTCTGCGAGAAAGTCAAACATGGACCTCGGGTGATTAAACCTGTAAGCCTGAGCCGTTTAACACCTGCATTTGGTTGGACGTTGACAAACAAAGATACTGACTTGACTTTACCATAGCTTCATAGTTACTTTAAATTCTTTGCACGTAATGTTTTATTTTAAACCGAAATATGGATTAAATGACACTATGGTAACAGTTAGTGCAGTATTGTAATTAATTAATTAATACAGTAATTTTTAGCTTTGTACATCTTATTCGAATAATTTGTAACAAACGAATGGAACTTTGTTGTTTTCTGCCTTTTCTGCGATTCTCTTTTCTGTCAGCAGGTGGAATTTGATATGTATTTATTTCCGGTTTATTTCCCAATTCTGAAGACCTCAGACGTCGATCAAATGGGACGTTAAACAGCGCATACCTGTATAATTTATGTATTATGTTCCTCTTGGACTTGAAGATCTTAGCCTAGCTTCTCAGAGGAGCCTGCTGTGCTGTTGTGGCTGTTGTGTTGCATACAGAATTGATTCAACTCAACGCTTGTTCCTTTTTTAAGACTGAACAAGTTCATTTTTAGCTTCTCAGACTTTACCCTAAACACTAATCTAACCCACCTTTTGTGGTTCTTTTTCTCAGTCCAATAGTTCAGCAAATGGGTCCAGTTTACGTTAGCAGAAATGTCGTTTACATTTGTTCCACCATGCAGTTAAAGCTGTTCAATTATTCAAAAAAAGCACAAATTATTTAACCAGAGATTACACTCCCTTCATTTTCCCTGCGTCTACAGTAAATGTCAGCCACTGTGCAAGCTACATGCCTGAATCATTACACAACAACCTCCAAACCACAAAACCACAGTGAGTTGTGAATTTCAGCTAGATTTGCTATGTGGTTTTTGACATCAGTGAGACATTTAGCCAGAAAAGCTAACGAGTTAGAGTGAAATCACTTCCTTCCTTTCTACATGGTTTAGCCTTACATCGTTTGAATCAGGGGTCATGTAGAGTTTGATGGGTATAAGAAAAAAAGGGTTACGCTCTCCAAACTTCTCATACACATCCAACATATAAGAAGATCGCATACTGCAGCGTTGTAGCACCTGGTACGCTCATTGTAAATGAGATCAGATTGTGAGTCCACGTTAAACACACAAGTTTAAAACAGTTCCACCATATCAAGCTCAGCAAATTTGACGATTTCTGTTCCTGAGCTTTTGGACTACGCTCAGTGATATGATTAGTTTTTTGGGTTTTTTTCGGTCTGCCTTTCACCTTTTCCTGAGCTGCTTACTGGGAGCGATTTGAAGGCAACGCAAGGCAAGTTTGAATATTGTGGGTAATGTTATATATTCATAAAACTTTAAACAACACAATATAAGGCCATGTCTCGCTTTATATTAGAATTACATGAATGCACTGCTTTCATACTTAGGGGATATTTTATTATGGGATGTTCCATTTTGAAGATTCCCCTACTTCTTGTGAATACTATATTTAGAGTAATTCAGTAATAATACACACAGAAGACAAATGTAATACAAAAGCTAGTCCATCAGCCGTCATATCAGCAATTCCTCATTTAAAAATAAGAATATTAAACAACATTAACGTGCTTATGTTTTCATATATTGCAGTCAGAGAAGAATTTACATCTTTAAAAGCTGTTTAAAAACATTCCTTTAACAACATTCATTCATTCATTCATTATCTTCTGCTTAATCCACATGGGGCGCCAACCCTAGATGGGGCGCCAGTCCATAATAGGGCGCACACACACACACACACACACACACACACACAAGCACGCAGTCACACACTGAGAGCCACCAATTAACACCAATTAACCTAACACGCATGTCTTTGGTCTGTGGGAGGAAACCGGAGTACCCGAAGTAAACCCACGCAGACACAGAGAGGACTTGCAGACTCCACACAGAAAGGACCCGAGCTGCTCCACCCTGGGATTGAACCCAGGACCTTCTTGCGGCAACGAGAAAGGCAACGGTTTCTTTCGAAACGTTACCTAATTAAACGTAATTCATTATAAGCCATCTCTGTTTTTTTTCTGTTTTAGCTCTGCCACAGTCAGCCAGCTTGTGAAAACAGGGTAAGCGTAAAAGTGCAAACGACTGAACATTTGTAAATTCTTGCCATACTGTAGCATTGCTGTGTGGTTTTGTCCTCTTTAAATGCACAATGTTGTAAGCAGATGTAGACCTACTGAACAGCATAACACTGGGTTGCGCAATTCTCACACTGAGAATGTATGATCGCATCTGTGTACGGCGTGAAAAAACAACAACAACAAAAAAAAGAAAAAAGTGTGCCTGTCCAGCCAGCCAGTTTCATATTGGGCGCCCAATTTTTTAGGCTTGAAAACTGCCGAGTTTCGAATTTCCTAGCAGATAGGACAAAACATTTATATTATATTATATTATGTTATATTATATTATATTATATTATATTATATTATATTATATTATATTATATTATATTATATTATTTGATTTGTCGAATACTTGGTTAGCCAAGATACCGCACACATACGGTACTGTTGTTATGTCCCTTCCTCAGCTGGATCTGAAACACCTGTCCTGCAATCCACACACTCCTTAGCAGCAGAGCTCAGATCCAACCATTGTCAGCAGGTTGAATATATGGAGTACCAAGCCAGCCCAACAGTTTACATTAATGCGTTATGATGATCTGGCTGCATACTCGTTCATCTCTGTGCATGCTGGATTATTTCTCTGTGTAAATAAACATTACAAATACATTTTCTGTGTGTCTCTCCCTACACAGCGCATCATCTCCTTGATCGCTGGTTCATCTCTCTGCATGTTAAGTCATTTCTCTGCATGCTTGTTCATCTCTATGTATGTTCATCATTCTCACACACCCATCTCTCTAGTTTGTGCTTTATAAAACTTTCTGTACCAGAGTACTACCAGCTAAGGTTTCTATCCAGATAATATACTGCTCACAAAATCGAGGGGATTTTTCATGGAACTATTCCCCTCATTTTTGTGAGTATTGTATATGGGTTAAGTATGTTATGCAAGAAGCCTGAGCCATATGTCAGAACTAGGAGTAGCAGACTGTAAAACTTTCTTTCTATGAGGGATCTCTCAGATCACGTCAATTATCAGGTCAGTTTATTAGGTACACCTCTTTAATTACTTCTTATACACTAATATACAGTATAATCCGCCAATCAAATGGCAGCAATCAACAAATTTAGGTAAGCTGACACAGTCAAGAAATCCTGATCCAGATTGCTTGGGACTGAGCTGAGGTTTTACCCTCCAACAGCACAATGACTCTGAACACGCAGCCTACACAACACAGAAGTAGAATGGAATCTTTATTGCCATTATACCAAAGGTATGACCGGACAGAATGAGGGACATGTGAATGTTCAGCTTGAAAGGATCTGCAGAAAAGAATGGCAGAAAATCCCCAAATCCAGGTGTGCAAACCATGTGGCTTCATACAACAATAGCCTGGAGGCTTGAGATAAGCACAGAGTAAAGCGTGCTGAGTAAAGACTTATGTCAATGTGAAATTTACATTTAGGTTTTTTATTAAGTTTGCAAACATATATACCGTTCTGTCTTCACTTGATGTTTATGGGGTATTGATTGCAGAATGACGGGGAATTTTTTTTTCTTTTTCTATTTTAGCACAAGGCAACAACATGTAAATGAACTGCATATATACCGTATATGCACGTTTGTGGAGGAAATATATTTTTTGTAATTTATCTCTCCCCGTATAAAAGTGTATCAGACTGGCGGTGGTTTATTTGAGGAGAACTGCTTTTGTGTGTCTATCATCATTTTGTTGTCCATTAAACTGATTGAGATAAGGAACAGACTCTAAATGCGACAACACAGATGCTCAGTCCAGTAAAACAAGGGAGCAAATGAATTCATCACAATCCTGTCACTCCGATCACTGCCTATTATGTTTTTCAGCGTTGATTTGTTTTATCTGATGTGTCTGTTTTGCTTCTATCAATTGAAGCTGGGAATTGCGAAACTGAGGTAATCAGTCTGTTTTTGGCTACTCCTCCCAAACCAGATGTTTTGAAAGCACTGCTGCATCAAACTCCTTCTGAGAGACAAGAAAACACTTTATTGTAGCATCTTTAGTTTATTTGAACAAATAATTATTTTAAAAATATATTATGGTTTTTACTTGTAGATGCATTTGTATAACCTTTTGGTGGCCACCAAAGGCAGTGATTTTAAAATATTTCCTTGTCCTGAGCAAAAACACACTATTAATTAATTTTATTAATCAAAATACTTTATTATATGATTAATTCCTGAGCTTGGATGGGATTGCATGTATTGGTTGGACAGTGCATTTATGAAACCCTATGATGGACTGGATAGGAATGGGATTTGTTGGGATTTCAGAGTATGAGCCTTTTATTTCCAGTTTAAGTCTAGTGGATAAACATGTGGACAGCTTTTTTAATAGAAACAAGTCAGTGTTGTTCCACTTAATAACTCCAGTTAGTAATAATTCTTCCACTTTAGTAATAGCTTTGAGCAGTTGATTGAATTTTATGTGACACCAAAGTCTCTCTATATGGTTCAAATCTGGTACTTGTGAGTTGCTTCACTGGGAAAAGGCGATTAATGCTTTGCAGTACAGCAAATATTGGAGACAGGCTTGCTTCCTACAAATTAAAAAAAATTTTCCTAAGGAAAAATGAAAAATTTATTTTACAATGCTAAGGCTCATTTTGCAAGGCTTGAGAACAGATTTACCCATTACACATAAAACGTCCATGCTTAAAAGTAGTATATATGCATTAACTCTTGAATTTCTCACCAGATTTTCATCTCTCATCACCATGCAACGCAATTTGTGATTCATTAGTCCACAGAACTCTGCTGAACCACTCTGACTTTGTTCTGTCCTTGATGTTTTTCATTAGACAGCAATGATTTTTACCACGTCTTCTAGACACAAACCTATATTAGATGACTATCGGGCTATTGTTCTATAGAAAGGGTCTTGTTTTTGGGACTTTAATTCTGCCAGCAGGCTTTTTTTCCTGTCCTTGAAAGCTGTAAGTTTCAGCAGTTATCCTAGCTCAAAGAGGTTTTGGACCATCCAGATCCTTTCTCCCTAGCAGTATCAGTCATTGTTCAAAAGCATTGAACTATTCTCTTATTAGCTTATAGTAAAACAGGTTTTTTTTTTTACATTTAAGGTTTAGGAAATGTCGGCAAATACGTAGTTGGCCTGATTAAGACCAGCTATGTGATTTGTGACCAGAACAACTCTCACTTTTTTTGGTTCATTCTTTCTTATATACCTTGCGACTCAAAAGACTTCATATTGTAGATTATTATGTTGGAAAGTCAAGTTTGGTCCATACCACACCATACCACGTTCTGACTGAGATATGGTGACTGTGGAGGCCATTTGAGTACAGTGAACTCTCTGTCATGTGCCATACAAGCTGCTTCACTGTGGCCATAATGGGATGGACATTGTTAGCAAAATTACTCAGCTAGGCAGTGGTTTTTTAAACATTTCTCTGGGGTACTGAGTGTGCCAAAATATTACTCCCACACCATTCCTACACCACCAGTCTGAGCCGTTACATTTATGTCATTTAGCAGACGCCCTTATCCAGAGCAACTTAAAATTGGTACAGTCTTACAATTCATGCAATGGTGGGTTAAGGGCCTTGCTCAGGGACCCAACTTTTGGGATTTTTGCTGTTGAGAACAGCTTCTCGTTGTAAGACCACTGTCTGTAAATTCTAAAGGTGGTTGTGTGTGAAAAGTCATAAGCTTCATAAGGCATCTTGAGCTTGTCTACATGCATTAAATTGTTGACATATGATTGCCATTCTGGTCACATATTTACATTAACAAGAATTTTAACAGGTATACCTAAAAAGGTGGTTGGTGGGTACACACACACACACACACACACACACACACACACACTGACATGCCACTGGTTCTTTCGGTACTCAACCACTAACTGCAATATGGCTGACACCGATAACACTGCCAAAGGCAAAGGTCAAAATGACTTGAATTATGACACACAAGTTGGAATTATACACTGAAGAACCATAAAGCTTTTAAGGGATTCTCTCATGACTCAGGGGCTCTGATCAGCGAAACAAGCTTATTACCATGCCAAGCCATCTGTTCCCTTTGGATGCACTGAAGCGAGTACACAGTTATTGTTTTTTTAATCATCCAAGGACAAAATGCCCTTGATACTGAAAACCTGAACATGACGTGACAAACGTTTTGACGTTATTGGAAAAATTCCTCTACTGATAGGAACTGTGGATATGATCAAGTCATGAGTAAAATGTTACACTTGTTTGATCACAATGAAGTAATAAATTAAGGCTTAAGCAGACTATTTAACAAAGGACCCAAATCTCTCCAACTAAAGTTAATAAAGTTGAAGTTAATACACACTGTATAAAACACTGTGGCACCAAGGTTGGGATTGAGACAGAGGAGTGAGGATGAGTGAATGTACCAGTACTTAAACACCCGTTTTTCTAGTTTTAGTGTATCGAGTCCAGAGTAAGAGAGGAATACGATTCCAAACCAAGAAGGCAAATTTGTATACTACTCCTTTTGCTTCTGGTCATCAAAATTGATTCAATTCAGTTCAATTTTATTTATATAGCACTTTTTACAACGTAGCATTGTCTCAAAGCAGCTTTACCGTAATACAATTATCAAAAAGGCCAATCCCAAGTTGAGCAAGCCCAGGGCGACAGAGGCAAGGAAAAATTCCAAAAAAAAGTAGAAAGAAACCTTGGGAGGAACCAATACCAAGGAACCAAAATTGATGGCTCTCAATGGGTCATTCCTACCACTTCTGCAAGCTTTATCACTAAAAAGATATGCCATTCACTTTAACGAACTTAAAATCAGTAACATTAAAATCATTATATCAGACTAAAGCACCTTTTGCTATTTACTTTACGTAAATATTTTTTTTCAAAAATAGATTTTTTAATAGATTTTTAAAAACATTTTTAAATGTGAAAAGAAAAGTTTAATATTGTTTATGCAATATTAACGCAACTATACTACTCCAATAGTTAACTACTAACTACCTGTGTCTGCATGGGTTTCCTCTGGGTACTTTGGCTTTAGTCGGAAAACGGTGATATAGGCAGAAGATGTGTTCTATAAGATTCGTATGGGGATAAGAAAGAATATACAACAAGAAGAACCAAAAGAGCAACTAAGGGGTGCTAAATAATAAATAAATTCATTGTCTACTGCCGACTAGGTGAGCTAAATGAAAAGGCACTCAACATTGAGATCTCTGTCATAGCGATTGCTGCACATTTGGACAAATTCATTAATAATACATCAATGCATGATGGAACCAATACAGCACAGTGCATTGGAATTAATGAGAAACTCTGGATGAGGAGGAGGATGAGACAATTTCAATCCCCACAAAGCCCTTCCAGGCCAAAGACTACCGGCTGAGATGACAGCTGCCCAAATGACGCCTGTCTGCACAGTTCGACATCTTTTCTTACCAGCTCGGTGAATTCATTGCTTCCCAAGTCTAATCGCTCCAGCTGTGACAGCCTGTGAATTGACCTGCAGCGGGATATGAGAGGAACACACTCAGACTTGGGTACAGCATCACATATGCAACAATAGAAACAGGATGACCTCAACCCTCAGCCTTTATTCAGAAAATCAACAGTGCCTTCCATTTGTTAGACTATAATATTATTGTTGCCCTTTTAGTCACACTGTGTCAATTACTCCACAATTACTACAGCTAAAATAAGCCAAACAAATTACTCTGTCTAAATTAGTCACAACATAAACATAAATTACAGTTACATCATTCATGCTTTTGTTTTAAAAAAAGATTTGGTGTGATTCTAAAACAACAGATTTGCGGTGATTAAAAAGATACTTTACAATGCACAAACCGACAAGTTGCCTGTAAGAACTGAATTGACCTAAACCATTTGGCATTACCTGCATTTTAACCTTTTAAAAGACAATGAAATTGTGTAAAAGCATGCATGTGGGAATTTCATTTATGTAGGCATCATTGTGTGGGGCAAAATTATTTTAATTTCTAAAATTTCAAAATTATTTTCATTTCAATTTTTTTAGCTATTTTTGTAGCTATCACCACAGAGCGACTGAAATGTCGTATATGTTGATTTCAAAACTTTATCGGATGGCTATGTGTAAATGTGATCAGACTTTTTGTCATATTTGTATTTAATCACCATAAAAGCTTGGCCCAGATGCAAACAGAAACCTATGTTGCAGAATAATCAAACGCAAGCACACATAAGCACACATTACTCACTTTGGCATGGTTTTCAGGTGATTCTCTCGAAGCTCCAGGATGCGTAATTTGGACAATCTGAAAGCAATCAGTTTATCACAAAAAAGACAACCTCTGTCAGAGACATAGTCTGGTGACTTGCACACAAACAATAGCATTACTGAAACTCTTTCTGCAAGGAATTGCCATTCATTACCTAACAATGTGAAATGCCAGAGCTGTGTGAATCTTTGTAAGTGTTAGAATCATCCTTTGTCTTTGTTACTTTGCGCAAAGCATGAATAAGTAAGGAAAGAACACAGGGCACAATAACACTGACAAAGTGTTATTTGAACACTGCATAAAAATGCTTTACATTGTATGTTGGTTGTTGTTGTTGCTGCTCTTGAGTCATGGTGCTTCTTGTACGCAATGTAAACATGTTTCTTCTCAACCTCTTTTTGCGCGAAATATCAAAAAATTATGTTGACGACCCACAAAAATGTTTAGGAAAACCTAGCAATGTGATCAGAAAATTACAGCTTCCTCGGTTCTCTAAAACAACCAACTTATTATCCCAAGTCTGGTTTGACAAAACGAAGGCTCATGCTATTAGCCTACAAGCCTATGGGTTAATCTTTTCAGACAACGTTTTAAAGAAACTGGGTTGTGGTAATAAACTTTTTTTCTTTATTAACGTCTCATGTTTGTGAGCCACACCTGGGAGTTCTAACCAACTCTGGATGCTTTATATGGCCATCCATATAAGGACGTCAGCCATAAAAAGAAGCCAGCTTGCATGCTACCACTGGCAAAAAATAAATAAATAAATCATCACATTAACAGAATGTTCCTTTGCAAATCACAGAAATGAGATCAAACAAACCTTTGTTTAATAACTGTTTAATAACTGAGCATTTTGGCTTTTGAAGCACATCTCAAACAAAGTCAATTATTTTAATGAATGGAATATTTGTTCCAGATCAAGCATCAGGACTAAATTAAGGAATCATTTAGAGCGGAGGTAAAACTGATAGGGTCACCTTGTCATTTGCAAATCTAACAGAAATACTGGCACAAGTCTAAAATGTAGATATAGGTGGGGTTTGTATAGAGTTTGTCAGAGCGTATTCCTATTGTAAATCAGGGAGCACTTGTAGTCTTCAGTTAAAAGGAAGCACTAAGATATCACAACAAGCACAAGCACTGGCCCCAACAAGAAAGTTGTCAGTTAACACAATAAAAAGTATGATAGAACCGCTCCAAGAAGAAAATTTAGCACATAGTGTGGCTAAATACAACAAAAACAGAAGGGGAAGAATAAAATGATATATGAAATAACATATTGGTAACCCAAGATAGACATAAGTGCCAGGATAGAAAACTTAAGGTAGTATGTCAGAAAAAAAATAATGAAATGCACAAAAATCAATTGGCTTAATGAAATCCATTTATATACAGAAAGGCAAGTAAAAACAGCACCACCGCCCAAACAAAACAAATCAAGGTACTGAAAAGTGTGCTGAAAAGAAGCAATCATGTGAATGAGTGTGGATGACAGGATGATAGTGATATTCAGAGATGAATCACAAATCTGCATTGGCCAAGGAATAAACGCAGAAAACAGTAAACAACCATTTCTGCAACTGTCATAGCAATCATTGTCTCTATTCTCAATACGCTGTACACTGAAAATGTATACATTTTTACATGCATACATTCTAGCAACAGAAAATAGGTTTAGTCATGAAGTCATTTTTTGGACTGACAATGCTACTTGCAAAGTGCTAGGAGTGTTAAAGCTTTTTTTTCCCCAAAAATCACAGTATGAATCTGCAATTTCATTGAATGCTTCATGCTTAGTTTAGTTTGTTAATCAACATCCCTTCCTGCATTTCAGGCCTGGAACGCATTAAGAAAAAAGTTGCAGAGGTAATGCATTTATTAATTTGTAATGTTGCCATTCTGTATTACAAGTTAAATTTGTTTTGCCAATAAGCGATCAAGTGTTTTTCATTCTATTCGACCCTCTGGAGACAGGTTGCCTCTTCTACTTTCTTCTTTCACAGTCATGCCTTTATAAAGTGTGCAGCATGTGGTTTTATGTTGAAAAATGCATGCCTGGAAAAGTTGCACTAAAATGTCAATGTATTGCATTAATGCTGCGTTAAAGAAGGGCACCGACACAAACCCGTACCTTAACAGACCCTGGATTTTGGACTTGTAGCTGATAACAGTCTGGTCCTTTTCATGTTTGGTCTAGAGCACACATTATTCACTTCCTTTTCTGAGCACAAACATATCCACTCAATTTTACCAAACATGTGTTGTTATAACAGCTATTGATGAATAGCAGTTCTTGATACAGTTCCTTGTGAGGGATCAGGTTTGTGCCCTTCGCACACTGAAATTCCTACAGATTCCTTGAATCGTTTAACAATAGTTATGCAGTGTAGCAGGAGAAATATTTAAACCCCTTACATTGTTATTTAGTTTCATACTTTCTGCAATAAAATTCAAACAAAAAGTAACACGCCTTATATTTTATTATTAATATTTTTTATCATACTGTCCTGAATTTGTGTTCTTCAAGCACATTATACTTACATCAAGTAGAATATGCCCTTATCCAGAAAGACTTGCCGTTAATGCAAGCTAATATCATGCACCCATAGCAGAGAGTTACATTATTTACTTAACATTATTTATATTAGGTTTCATATCCTCATCAACAGCAACTTACAACTAATGCAATCTTACAAGGTCTTGTCCAAGAGATTGAGGGTTAAGGGCCTTGTTCAAGGTCTGAACAGAGACAGCTTGGCAGAATGAACCCTGGATTTTCTGGGTAACTGAACCACTACACCTCCAAAGCCTGACAGCCCTACTTAAAGGCCCAAGCATGGAGGGGCTTAGCAGCAGACTTTAATGCCTTAGCTGGCTGGTCAATACCTCAGTAGTAGAACAGCTGTGCCACAACTTCCCTTTAATCTTTAATCAAAATATCAGAACAGCCATATCTTTTCACAACACAAACCAATGCACAAACAAAGAGGATTTGGTCATGAACGTGAGGTGTTTGGTGTATTGATAGCTTGCTGAGTAAATCTATAAAATCATAAAATAAAACCTTCATTTGTCATCAGTAATTTCTGTATAATCCATAACAAGCCTACTTATACATTTGCTAACAACATAACTGGCGAATTCCAAAAGGTCTAACAAGGTCTTACCTTCCAAAGTTGGCAGGTAGGTACTCGAGGAAGGCATCATTTAAAAAGAGCTGTGTCAGATTGAGGAGCTGAGTGAAGCCATCTGGGAGTCTAAAGAAAGACCAGCAGCACATCACTCAATCAGCATTAAGCACCTCCACCCTTACAGAGAAGCAGACTGGGCCTGCGCTAATTCCATTACAGTTCCTGTTTAACCACCTCTGTTACAGAGAGCACAGCTCCAAATATCAGCAGTGGGATTCTGATGTGAGGGGTTAGCGAGACATCCATCTAACATGAGCAGGCCCAGTTTTGTCATCGCAAGAGTCAAAGAATATGCACATTTTAAATGTGACACATATTCAGCTCAGGTCTTTTAGTCAAAGGACACGTGCTGATATGTCTTTAGACTGATGTTAGACTAAAGGTTAATTCATTTTTCAATGAGCTTTCACTATGCGCTAGAATGGCACAATGCATTTTCATAATAAATAATATAGTTATCATTTAGTGTTTTCCAGTTCACATTTTCATTTAACCAACAAAAAACTTTAGTGTCCTACAATTAACCTACTAGAAACAAATGTTTAAATTTGTCAACGCAATTCTTTATTGTAGCATCACCATATGCAATGTGAAAACATGGTGTACTTTTTTTTGTATTAAAAGAATAATTTAGTCTGCTGCAACTAAAAGATATGAGGAGTTTTAAATGTATACGAGAGTTTTACGTATGAGTGCGCCCTCTGGTGTCCAAAAAATGCACACCATCAATCTATACAATTCACATCATGACATCTTGGCGTTGGACATCTTGGATTCCTACACGTATTAAATAATATGTTAGATCCTATTAAACATTTTTAAAAAATGGTACACCTGCACCTCTATCAGTGCATATAACGCATATAAAAAGCATCTAACAGTTTAAACATACAGTGCAAAATAATCCTAATGACATTTGTTAATGCATTTTAGAATGTAACATGCTCCATTTGGTTCCAACTGGTTTCGGATGACAAACTACAAGATCCATATTTATTCCCAAACCATATTCATGTCCATAACATATTCAAGCTATTGCTTGCATTCCCAGACTCAAATTGTGTATGTTTTCACCATGTCAGTATGGGTTTTCTCTTGGTGCTCCGGTTTCCATCCACTATTAAAACATGTATTATGTCAAGTTGCCTTTGTACACGGTATGTATATGTTTGTGTCTGATGGACTGACATCCTATCTAAGGATCATTTCTGACTTTAAGCGACTGTATAATTTAAATTCAAAGAAATACATTTTTATTGGTGTCTTCCAGCTGGGTCAGTTGTCACACAGGCACGAATAGCCATACATTCCAGGATAGGTTTCAAACCCGCATGGCCTCTGGCCAGGACAAGCATGGTTAAAATGGAAGGAGAGATAATTAGCTAATAATACTTAAATGGTGCCCTGCAATATCGCACATTTGTTAAAATTACATTTGGGAAAAAAAAAAACATTTCGTTTTAAATTATGTTTTAGTTATTTTCTTGGATAATTACATTCATGGGCAACCAAAACACAGAACTAATTAAGCATGTTAAGACTTATTTATACAGCATAGTGATTTCTACAGCAAAATGTTTCACAAAGCAGCTTTAAAAATCAAATGAGCAACCAGATAAGATTAGGATAAAGTAAAACTGGTTGATACACATAAGAAAAAAACCTCAAGAGGAACTAGGCATATATGAGAAACAGGTCGTCCTCTGGGTGAGGTCAGATTAGATTAAGTTCCTAAATGTTATAGAGTAAAGTACTGTATACAGAAATGTGCCATATAACTTCTGCATTACGTTTGGTGAAACAGGGCGTTGACTGAAATGGTTATTGACTGGACATTGTTATAGTTACATAAACACTGCTCACAAAAATTAGAGGATATTTCATTATGGGATTTTGAAGTGATTTATTTTGAAGTGGGATTTAAGTCCTTTTGAAGTATCCCCCTAATTCTTGTGAACAGTATAGTTAAGATACTTTGTACACAATGTTTTATTGTAATGAAAACACAATATAAAAGCACAATGTACAATGCAGTCATTTCTATCTTTGTGTCTTTTTTTATAAAACCTGAAACATTTAACCGAAAACCAAAACTCTATTAGAATACCAGATCTGGATTGAGAGTCATATAGCCTTTCATGACTGTGATTCTTTTTCTGTCAGCATGTGTTGCAAGGGTTTGCTAGTACTAGTTTTCTGTAATTCTATCATTAATTAAATGTGTTATCTTGCCGTTAATCCACACGGCGTCGTGGTCCAGTGCCCACGCTGCCCACCTGACAACTCTGGGCTCAAGCGCAGGAACAACCCTAAACGGGGTGCCAAGCTATCTTGGGCTCACACACAGTCATGCACATAGTCACACACTAAGGGCCACTTTAGAGACATCAATTAACCTAACACTCATGTCTTTGAACTGTGAGAGGAAACCAGAGTACCCAGAGTAAACCTACGCAGACACTGGGAGGACATGCACACTTCACACAGAAAGAACCCAGGCTGCTCCAACCTGGCTTTGAACACATGACCTTCTTGCTATGAGGCAGCAAGCCACTGTTCTGCCCATGAATTGGATTAATATAAGATATTCTTAAATACATTTTATTTCCTCTTATAATTCTTAAAACCTTGGTCACAAAAATGAATGGATGATGAACGGATGTACACTTACTTGGTTATGGGATTTACACTGGCTTCTACAATTGATAAGCATTTACAGCACTTGATATTGTCCGGAAACTCTTGAATACCTGTAGGAATTAGGAATGCATTCAGAAATCAATGTTATATTCATTCCATTTCCATTGTTAATTATCACCAGCTATGCCAAAATGACAGATTAAGTTAGGAAAATACAAAACATACCATTTTTACTTATATCCAACTCCTTCAGGTTTACAAGGCTAGATATGGTGGTTGGCAAATTTGAAAGGTCATTATCAGGAATACTCAGCTTGCGCAGGGCCTGACAGTTGAAGAGTTGCTGGAAAAGAAAGATAAAGCATTTTTACAACAACATTAAAAATTTTCAGCCTAGTCAAGTTACAATATTCATCTTTTGTGCCTGATGTGACCCACAGGCATAGTGCTGTACTACTGCTAATATTGGTACTGTGAAACTCAAAATCTACTCATAAACTCATATTCCATTACATTCTAAGTAAAATAAACTTAAATGCAAGTACAACTGCCCTAAAACACTTTTTTTGTAAACAAATATGTAAACGTAAAAGTGATCTGCAAGTGTTTCATAGAAAATGTGTGGCGCTGCACAAGGAGCTGTCCATGGTGCTGACATAACATCTGCCTCTCACTTGGGCCAAAGGTATTTATACACTGATCAGTCACTTTGATTGGTACACCTTCAGTTCTAGCTTTCAAATGGTCAGGACCCTGACATGACCCTAACTACATATTAGGAACCATTTATCATTCTCGGCACTACAGTGTAAATGATGATGTAGTGGTGTGTTAGTGTGTTTTTCTGGTATGAGTGGATCAGTGAGTCATTTGTTGTTGTACAGCTTATGTTAATCATCCTCTAATCCTTCATCAATGCTCAAAGATGCTGCATACAGGATGCTGGGGGCTGGACATTTTTGGTAGGTTATTTTTAGTACAGTAGTGACACTGCTATGTTTAAAAACTCCTGCAGCACTTCTGTGTCTGATCCACTAATACCAGCAAAGCACACACCCCCACATCAGTGTCACTGCAGTGCTGAGACCAAATAGTACCTTATATTTGATGGGTCTGTGGGGGTCCTGACTATTGGGGTAAATTGAACTACAATGGTATTGTATAAGGTAATCGGTACTGGTACATTGCACATTGAGTCTAACATCAAGGAGGTGTGCCTAATAAAACGGCTTGTGAGTGTAGATTCTAGCATTCTACATACAGTTAAATATTCCACATATTACTGTATACATTTAGTATTAGGCGTTAAGGTATTTCCTCTTGTATATTCCATTATTCCAGCAACAATTTCACATTTCTTCTGGTCCTCATATTAGTAATGTATCTTACACTGCACACACTATGCACATGTTCTTAATGACTCTGAACCACAAATGCATTCAAAGCACAAATAACCCCCATTTAAACCCATTTGCACTTATATTCCTAAAATACATATTCATTAATCTCCCATTGGCCTAAAGGGTCGCTTCATATTGGAATGTAATGGCAAATCTCATTACACCAGAACATGACATAGACTCAAGTGCTGTAGCTCAGTAAATAAGCAGCAGCTAGAGCTGGACAGAGTGCTGATATCATTTTCCACGCATGGATAATGCTATGTGCATTGTGTAATAAGTCTTAAAATGAAGACTGGGTATAGGGCTGAGACTGTTCTGGAGGTAGCCCTGGATAGACATTGGCGCAGTTGTTATTAAGAAACAGCTATACTAATCAAAATTGTAATCAAACTTGTACTGACAAAAAATCTGTATGACGAACTGAAAGAACTGTCTTTTGGCCAGATATGCATGCCTATGTTGGTAATGTAAGCACACTTAAATCTGGCTTATTCTGTGAAATACGAAAGACGATTTCTCATGTTTTTTAATACAATGCAAGATGAAGTAACAGAAACATAAGCATGTCATACTTTGGGCAACTCCTCAATCTGGTTGGCATCAAGGTAAAGTTCTTCCAGAGTGCGTTCAAAGCTGAAGATCTCCTTTGGCACCTGCTGAAGGCTGCAGTGTGAGTAGTCCAGCACAGAGATGACCTCCTCCTCCCCGCGGAAGCATCGGCACGGCACCAGGCGCCCGATGATCTTCCTCTTGGTAGTCATCTCCAGACACTGCACTGCAGGGTAGAAAGAGAAGCATAAGAATCCGATTTGAAAAAGTATTATTAAGTATGACTGTGTTAATGGTTTGCTGTTTGTGCCTTCCGAGTTCTTATCACATCTCAGTCAAACCCTAAGCTGAGCTAATACATTTTATAAATGTACCTAATGATATGCAAAACTACAGTGACTCTACAGTGTTTACAGTTTAATTTCATGTTTGTTTATTTCATGAGCTTTCTTTGATTTCTCTTTAAGTAAAACTATGTAAGGTGCAAATGCAAACAAATCTGCCTTCCCTTGATGTCCCTTACTGGACTAAAAATTCTCTATTTTATAATGGGTATTATTTTATGTATTTTACATATATGCTACGGTATTATATTCAATTGTTTATATTTCTAATTGTATTTTTGTTTATCATATTCTATTGATTGTTTAATTTTAGTCTTTATATTGCTGTCATTCTATATTCTTTAATAAAATAGTTAATAATAATTCTTTCTCTAAAATAGTTTCACTATTTGTAAAATAGTAAATAATGTGTGTATAAAGTGTATTCCTAAGGTAATTTTGTTTTTTTTTTCCCCACATATAAAATCTTGGCTGCCCAAAGAGGTTGGTCCCTTTTAAGGTTTTTTAAGCGTGGTCCTCCCAAAGTTTTTCTGCAACACATTTAGAGAGATCTTCCTTGTCATTGTCTTTGTAGATTTGTTCAGTTGGAGGTTTGGGTCAAGAACATTGTAAAGCTGCTTTGAGAGCTCTGTGTGAGATCCAGTACAGCAAGTACCCAGTACAACAGTACCCTGATTGTTTTCTATACTATGTTTTTGTTCATCTCCCTACTTATTTACACAACACTATTTCTGCTGAAATACTGCTCTTCACATGTTCTACACAACTCCGCATTTGGCCAACAGCTGATCGTCTGGTTTCAAGCTATTTAAAGCAAACAGTAAGGTTTTGCCACCTATTATTTCGTCAGAATATCTGTGTGTGGGTGCAAAAGCATTCTGAAAAACATTCACATTTATCTGCTCAAAACATTAGCAGGCACTTGGGCAGCACAGTGGCAAATCACTAGCCCACCACTGTACTGATCATTTTCAGGCTAACTGAAAATGCCTTTGCAGATTGGATTGAACCCAATTATTTATGTCATGTCCAGTATATAGTGTTTTGTATGCCTTTGGAAACATGGCTATTAAACATTTTGAAGATGGAAAGAAAAACAAGCATTCTTTGGACTGTGGGAGGAAACCCACATGAACAGGGGAGAACATGCAAACTCCACACAACTCCATACTTGCTGTGAAATGATGGTGCTACCCACCAAAACTCAAATACACACACAGGCACCCAAGTACACAGACAGGCACAGATAAACAGACAGACAGACACAGACAGACACAGACAGACACAGACAGACTGAAACAGACATACAGACATACAGACACAGACAGACACAGACAGACAGACAGAAACAGACAGATAGTCAGACACAGACAGTCATATGACATATATGCCATGTTACTAAACTCTGTCCACAACTAAATGTTTCTGCTTTACCAAGTTGTTCACTCACCTTAATTGTCTTGCAACTTTACAATTTTTATTTTTATAAACTTTACAGACACACACACACACACACACACACACACACACACACACACACACACACACACACACACACACACGCGCACACACTGATTTGCTTTTTCTAACACTCCCTGTTATTACGTTCTACACCACACCATGTGTATCCATCTATCTGTATTTATTTAAATGTACTTGCCCATGCCTGGATCTGTACATTTTTGTCTCCCTCTCCATCTGTTTATTTACATATTTGAATTATGCCCATGAGTGTTTGAATGCATGTGTCTGTGTATTGGTTAATCTACCAGTGTATGTTTAGATTAGACATGTATGTATATATCTACAGTCATATTTAATTATGTCTGTGTATGCATGATTCTAATGCTCTCTTTTTGTGTAAACTATGAACTCATCTAGATCATGATGTGTACGGGGTCTCCAGCTCAAGAACACAGGGTGTTGGAAACACAGGACATGGGTGTGTTTTACACTCTGACATCATTTAGACTTTTCTGTCAATGCGTTTTAATTGCGCCTTATTGGTTACCTGAATGTCTTCCTTCCCTGTTCGCGTACGAGAGCAGTAAGCAGCACATGGACGGTGCCCAGTGGGAGTGCAGCAGGAGGAGTATCCACGGGGAGGTGACCACCAGGAGACGTATCACACAGCCCTGTGAGACAGAACCAGCACAGGTGAGCTCATTAAATACACACAATACTGTATAAAATACTGCTGTCACCACGTCCCTGTCCTCATACATCCACCCTACCTCTGGCTAGCTGTGAGCTAGGAAATCTGAAGCTCTGTTTCATCCCACAGGAGTGTGAGGACCCAGCAGGTGTACTGGCTCAGAACTGCACTGAAGAGAGGACTGCTCTGAAGACCAAAGCCAGGTCATCAACCAAAAGGTCCAGCACTGACACAAACAGCCTAAATGCAACTACAATGTAGAGTTTTGCCGTGATGACTGTCCATGCATCATTTCCCTCTCCACATTCCATTTCCATTAAAACAAAGAGTGAACTGTTTTTCACTTTTATATTCAAGCTTAAACATGTAATTGATTCTCCTAAAATGCCAACAAACTAGATAAAAAACCAGAAAAAAAAATAAACCATTCGGATCCTAGGAATAATATAGCAAGAAAAAGAAAACGTTTGCCTGAAGTGCAGGCAAGTTCTGTTAAAGTTCTGGTTTGTTCTGGTTATAAATATTGTTCTAAAATCTCGATAATCATTTCGGTGAATTGCTATACAAGTTCAGGTTCAAGTCCAACTTTCCTAAGCTTATTTTGTTTGCTATTTCTATTCATCTCAGCTCTCTGATCCAGCCTGAGCTTTGGTCTTTGATCTGTTTCGGCTGAAAACAACACTTTTGGTGCACTTTCGGTACACGTCTAGCAGTAAGAATTATGTAGTCATTTTGTTTTAGTATTTTGGATGATTACAATTACAGTACAGGTACTGCCCGTTTTACTATGTCTCAGCCTGGAATATTTTGGCAGTCAAATAATAAACACTAATACACATTCAGCAGAAACCTTAGTTAGAATTTTGAATTTGCAGATGGTGAAGGAGTGCATGATGTAGGGAGTCACGTAGTGGGAGTGATGGGCTGTGGGAAAATCTGTGATCCCAGTCGTGTTTTTTTATGAATTCTGCGTTATGATTTTTATATATATTTTATAAAATGAACGCATTAAAACACGTCTGGGATCAAAGATTT
>JAUZST010042687.1:0-13381 GCA_034779995.1 Parotocinclus haroldoi
AGTATTTCTACACTATTTTAGCCGTAGAACTTGCAGAACGTTTGGGTGGCATCGTAGGGCTTGAATGAATTCAGTCTGTAATGAAACACAGCGAACACAACACCGCAGATAAAAACTTGTCACGTCGGCAAGTAGCGACTCTCTAGTTTGCTCTAGTTTTCCTTCTCGTTTTTGGTGCGTATTCATCCGCTGAGTAAATACGCTACTGTAAATCGTAATATTTTATGATTTATAACTTTCCTTTATTGTTAGAACTAATATTTTAAATACATTTTTATAATTTTTTTTATTTTTGAATGTAAAAGTTCCGCAAAAACCCGCGAAACAGCGAAAATCAGCGATATATATTTTTTCCATTACTATTGCATGCCAAAGGTCATAGTGAAGGAAGTAGCTGAATTTGCAGGTGTACAGTCATACATAAATCCCAGTGTACATGAAGTCCATGGAGATAAATTTGTGGTGAATATATGTAGACAAAGGTGTTAAGAAACAAAATGGCTGTGATACTCATCTGCAACGTGAGAAAGGAATTCGCTGCATGGCTTCTCTTTTTATCACCAGCTGAACAGCAAGGCGGGTGATACAGTGCCTGATCGTGACTGTCAACCCCTCCTCCCCAGACAGCTCATTGCTCAGTGCTTTCCTTTTCATCAGTTTTAGAATCTGTTTAAATGGCACTGACGAACAAGCGCTCATAAATCAGCGAGGCCTGCACCTCACATCGTTTAAAGCCTGGCTAGACACCATCAAATCCACCCTTTCAGATCTTAACGAGCAAGCTTTCTCATTAAAGACAACTCCATTTCTTGCACTTCCATATACACTACTGTTGTACATGGGAAGGGAATCTGAAGAGTCATCCTTCTTATGTTGCTTTCTACCCAGAGGGTTTTGAAAAGCCCACTTTCACCATCCAACAGGAACCGATTTTAGTCAACACATTCTTTTAACTAAATAAGGTGTCTTGATACATTAGGATCAATAAGAAGCTAATGTACTGTGGTATGTTCAGATGCTCTAGCTTCAGCATGCATTATAACGGACCTTAGAATTCTGCTTATAGCCTTGGTTCTCCGCACAGAGCAGGCTGCATCACTGCAGAGTCTGCCTCTGCAAGAGAACTTTCTAAATAATGCATGCATTCAGCTGATGCAATTTTCTTTCCCTTTTATTTTAGCTCAAAAGTTCTTATAACGCCGTGAGCCTGGGCTGCCAATCAGAAGCAGGAGTCACCTATTCAACATGGCATTTGGTAAAGGCAGCTGTTATTGTTGTTTTTGGTAGAGAGGTTCCTGTGCTTAATCAATCATACATACAATGTATGCACACAGAGCCAGGACACACAATTAGAGAGGCACGGGCTCCAGAAACGGAAACTCTAGAGCAAGAAAAATGAGATTCCAGTAGGTTTATTACATGCTATTATGCACCTGTAAATCTAAAATGCAACAAACATGTTATTATTACAACACATTGAACTTTTACACTACACATGGTAAAGAAATAAACCTTTATGAAGCTTTGGATCTAGGACTATTTTTGATGTATTGGTTCCAGCTTTCATAACACTAACACACACACACACACACACACACACACACACACACACACACACACACACACACACACACACACACACACACACAGTGGCAATACTACTACTGCATCACTGTGCTATTACACACACGGACACTGGGAGTCTCTGTGATCTTACTCATGCATTGATGCCAGCGGCTATGCTTCTCTGTTCACACTGTACAGTGCAAAAAGATAGTGCCCTATTACATCTCCACAACACACAACCAAAATATCCAAAAAAAATCAAGTCTATAGAAACTTTATTCTTAGTAGAGTTGTGCATGAAAGACAGTGAACCCTATATTTGCTATATTTCTGCATAAGTATGACCTAAAATATGATAAGATTTTCACACAATCCTAAATTTATAAAAGACATTACCCTTCCAATAATGTTCCAATATTAAATATTTGTGAGTGATTCAATTATGTGAACCTCTTGGATTAGCATTTCATTACACTGTTTATTTAGCTTCAGAAAAAGAGCTGGTGATGCTCATCAGGCTGGAAAAGTTGAATGGGGCAGTAAATGTCAAAGTCTGTAATTATTCACTGCCTCATGACTCAGAAACTGGCTTAAAATGTTTCCCCTATAGGAGTGTCGCCACCACTCTGAGCTCGGATTGAAAATTAGGAGGCTACCTTTTTGAACTTTCAATGCCACTCAGTCTTTAAGGTAGAGGTGCTTCCATTTTATCATGGCTCATGTGGAATATGGATAAGCTGCATAGTAAGTAGTAAAAATGCCTCTCTAAAATAACTTTTCGGGAACACATAGCCTAATAAATATTGCAAACTAGTTGATTATTAGTGTTACAGCGAAAAAATAACCTTGTTAGATATTTAGTGATGTTTTTAACATTGTCTTAAGTAAGTAATTAATAAGTAATTAAGTGTGTAATGTTCAGAAATAACCTCACTACTAAAGCCATCATCTATTGTACAATATATCTATGGATTAGACCCTTCTGTCTAAAAATACCTTTAGCATCTTTGACTTCATGTTCATGTTGTTTTTTTCTGTTTAATGTTACAAGAAATAACATAGCAGAAAATGTGAAGCTCATTCTGATCGAATCAACCAAGATTTAGCAGATCTGTTGGCTGTGTTCATTTTCAAATGTCTAGAGATGCATCTGATCCTGTTTCACATGTAGACATTTAAAGATGTTAGCCCATTTTTACAATTCACAACAGAGACTCGTGCTCCAGAACATAACTTTTTTCACCTTTCCCACATCTTCAAAAGGGGGTCATTGTTATATGTACACTATTAATGAACTATTAATGAATCATCTTCAGGATGGATTGATGGTACGCATGTGACATATTGTGGGTGAATGACAGGGACAACAATATGCCCTCCAGTGCCAACAAGTGACTCTGCATGTTACATCAGCACTATGAAAAAACAGTGTTCCAAACCCTGTGATTACGTTTGGACAATTTTCTCCCCAAAGTGCATTAGTAAACAGTAAACAAGTAGGAGGTGGGATATTTAGATTGCTCTGTAAATATACCCCTAAGGACTAGAGCGGTAATGCAAGGCAGGAAAAACACTCGCTTCTGTCCTGGAGCTTTCACAGGAACAGGTACGGACCACGTAATATCAGTTTGGGCAATGTCTTCTTACATGTATGGCTTTAGGACAGTACATATTGCACTGTAAATGACTCTATAATATCTATTCATCTATAATATCTACTGTATGAACTGTCCTTGTTCAAATTCGATCCTAGCTACCTGTTTTGAGCCCTGTAGACCCCTGTCTTTTATTTTGTGCCTCTCTTTCCTTCTTTCTCACAGGGGTTGTGTGCGCATTATCTCTGTTTGCACCTGTGTGCTGACTTCGCCTTCGTTCCAGAGCCTGATTGTTAGACCTGCAGGGAATTCGACATTGATACACAGGCAGGCCGTGTACCCGTTTTGCCTCTTTGTTGCCGCCATAGACCTGATCTGAAACCTAGACTGCTGGTTCTGTCCTGGACCATTGCCCGTTCTGCACATGATCCGTTCACAGAGGCCATGCCTGTCCGCACACCTGCATCTGTCCTTGAGCTCACCAGTCCTGCCAATTGTGTAATGGATATAGATAAGTATCAAAGGGGTCCTTGTGAGTTTAAATGTTGGTACCATCAAACCTGCCCCTGTTGTGCCTTAGAGCAAGATACTTAGCCTTTTACAACTATTCAGTTTAACTATAATTCATTCAGGATCAGATATCTGACAAAGTCTGACATGATAAACCGGAATATGGATAATATGAGTGTCAAATACAAAATTTATTGGAATGAGCTCTTAGTTAGGTCAAAATGTCACTACAAGACTGCTACAGTACATTTGACAATACTACTGTATTCATTATTATAGTAGATTAGACATGTGCATCATTCATCATGCAGATATGTTAACCTTGCTGCTAATTGAAGTGCATTAAATATGCAAACTGCAGAATTACAGGCCTCTGAAGAAGTACTATAAAGCATCTGCTTCCACTGACGACAGTGTAACTGAAGGTTGCAGGTAGGACAGTATAAACAGTCATACCCACCTCATTAATTCTTTGTGATTACAGGTCAGTGACCAAACGTTTAGGACCACCCCTCACAATTCTGATTTAGACAACAAATCACATATTTAGTCGTTAAAAAACAGACGAACATGGTACTACATGAATATTACAAATATTTTTACACATAAACCACGTGTTCAACATATTTTGTTGGTCCTTCCTTAGCTTTGATTAGGTTTTTTTTTTTTTTTTTAACCAGATCTTCTGGCATCTAAATAAGACCCTGTTTTTTTCTTCACATCTGCATTGTGAGCTGCATTCTTGTTACACCTTACTTTTTTACTAATTAATCGTTTAGGCTATCCTTCCTTGCGAAGAACCAGTCGACGAGATGATTTTGAACAACTCTAAAACAAGCAACATGAGATAGTGTTTAGTACTTGATAAGTGATTACAATAGATTGCCAGACGGATGATACAATCTAATACAATCAGTTTGATTTCATATGCAATCAGTGGGTTTAAGAGTAAAAATGTTAAGTTGTACAGCTGTAATGGAGATACAGATGCCAATTGTATGATTGGGTGCTAAATCTCAACTACAGTTGATATTCTCTAAAACATAAGAATGATCCCCTTATTTACAGTATCTTTACGACACACTATCCGACCAAGTCATTCATTCAATACTTGGTCAAGCCAGCACATCAATATTTATATAGAAAAAAGGCATTAAGTTACAAGTGCAGAGAAAATCAGCTGACTAAATGCATTTTGCACACAATATCCTTTGAAAACCGTATTTCAAGTGCTTAGTTTCTGAAAATCTCATGAAATAAAGATATGAGTCATTGTGGCTGTGTGTCGGACAGGCTATACTCAAGCTTCTGGCTTTACAAGGACACTTGGGAAATTGAAAATATCTTAAATCAGGGTCGTAAAAGTGATGAATAAGAAGGAGGGTCACATGAAGCCTGTACGGAAAGGCAAGTCACCTTCAGAACAGATGCTTCAATCGGACTGCCTCTAAAGACTTTCTCAAATGACTACCTTTCAATATAATCAGAGAATATTTGAATGTTCATAAAAAAAAACAAGTCTGGAGGACATGTATTACAAATGCTCATGTGTACTGACAAATAGCTACAGAACACTATTATGTCAACTGTTACTTATGATATTAAAGTTGTAATGCATAGAACATATTTGCAGTGGAATTAAATGTAGAACGCTCACACATTCGGGAACGTAGTGTACTCATCACTCACTGTGATGGCTTAGCAGTTAAGATACTGGCCCATGAAGGTCCAGTGTTTAAATACCACCACTGCCCAGTTGCCACTGTTGGCTCATTGAGCTTTCAAGTCATTCTGAATAAGGTTGTCTGCTAAACAACTAAATGGCCATGTAAAATACAAACCACTGGAACCCAAGCCAAAGGAGCATTTGTGTATAACCATGAGAAACAGATATGCCACCATTATAGCATGGTTTGTAATCATCAAGCTGCTTAGCCCAGTGGAGCACTGGCCTCAATTTGAAATTTTATTGACTTGAGATGTACAATCAAATAAGATTACCTCTCTTTATAGCTCTAAGCAAATTGCAACACAGAGATTGTATTTTGTTATGCACTGGAGTCGAGGATAATGAATATCCTCTGGACAACTTAAGCCTGTTAGCTTAGCTCGGCTTTAGATGTTTGTTACATTTATAGCATTTATTATATGCCCGTATTCAGAGCGACTTGCACTTAATACAATCTCAAAAGATGCAATCCAAGCAATTACGGTTTAAGACCATGGCTCAGGGGGGCCAACAGTGATAGTTTGAGATGTGAACCTTCTTGTCAATAGTCCAAGACCTTAAATACTGCTTCAACTTTCCACCAGGCCTAGTCTTGAGCATCATTATAGAAGTTTTGATTAAAACAAATCACATGACAACTTGAGATGATCATGGAGCAGGATAATTTATAAAAATTAAGAGATTATTGCGCAGATTATGATAGTATTGACATGTGCATAAAGTTTCATTCTAGTCTACCTCAAGATGTCTTGTACATATTGCTGAACTGTTAGTGTCCCTCATATCACTACAGGGGTGACCAACTGTTGTACGTGATGGTTCACCAGATCACCAGAGAACCTCCATACTCAATCCCAACCAACATCGGATCCCAAACAGAACCTGGATTTGCCACTAAAGACAACACACTCCCAGTCCCATAGCTGTCCAGGTTTCAAACAAAGGCACGGTGGCTCTCTATGAAATGTAGGACATGTAACGGGCACTGTGACAACAAATTTATTTCTGCTAAGCACCTGGAAATGGTCCTGACAGAGACAAGGGTGTTTTGTGAAGGTGCCACCTGTGTCTGGATTGTGGATAACAATACTGTGGGAGCTGCTTGCATTTGTTGGGAGATCAAACAATGGTCTGTCTGGGCCATCCTATGGCTGTTTGCAGTGTGCGCACCCTTGTGGAAGCACTGTTCTCAACAGCTGTATCAGAAAGACCAACAACTGGTCACAATCTCCTCAAGAGCATTGTAGAGGTATGTCTAGAAGTCAGTGATCCCTCAAAAAGATGAACACTACCCAAAGTAGCCTCTAACAGTCTTTTTAATAGCAGCTGAAGAAGCACTAGACCCAGTGTCTAATGAGACCACACCTATCATTCACATAATCCAACATTTAGATCTGGGCGCTTTACTTTTTGGGTCAATGAGCATGTGTGCGCGTATATTAAACTTGAGGATGTGTAGGCATGTTTTTGCGTTTATTTTCTTGATTCAAATTTAGGAAACTTCTGGTTGACTTTATGGTTGACCTGAGACGGGACTGTGCCCCCTCTGTTTTCAGGCTCAAAGTAGATATTTTTGGATGGTCTGCCCTTTGGAGGACAGCCCATATATACTGAAAGTGGAAGATAGAGATGTAGAGTCACAGGAGAGCTAAGCTCGGTGTAGAAATTTGCTGAACAGTATAATCTAGTGTGCTTGGCTCTTTGAAAAGAAAGCATCTAGCAGCAAAGCCTGATCATTACCCCTGTGTCAAGATGAAGGATTTTTTTTTGTTGAGAAACCGGGCAGTAGCGGTCAGTAATGTGCACATAGCAGGGGATACAGAGCAACGAGTAATGACTGCATCAGCAAAGTAGAGACACTGCTCCTACTGAGCCTTTAAGGAGACTCATTAATAATATTGCTGCTCTTCCCCCCCTGTAGGTACTATAGTCACATGCTAAGACAGATCAAAATATTCAGGCAATTCTTCTTCCCTACTTGTCTAGAAGTAACATTCCATCCTTGGTGTTCTTGGCCAGATATACAGACCATTAAATAGTTTTAAAACATATCACCAGCTTTGGTATTACGACGTTAAGCAACTCCTTTACTCAGCCATTAAAGTCCCCCAGAACTTGAAACAGTTTCCTAAATTTGAATCAGGATGCAGTTTTGTCTCAGGCAGATATGTGCATGATAGGTGTGGTCTCATTGCTTATGCATTTCCTTTTAACATCATTCATTTTCTACGGCTTGACATAAGGTCTGATCATTACAGCAAGAGACCTATTCCAACGTTTGCACATCATGAGCCCTTTCATTCTCTAAGGGTGGAACACAAAAGCACACATTTGAACAAACTACCAAATCAAAAAAAAAGAGTAACACTGGCACAACACAAGAATGAGTAACATAGGAATCTTACGTGCCAGTTAAGACTAGCACTGGGCTTTGCTTTACAGGACAACTATTTTCCAATGTTTTTCCTCTTACTGACACTGGAAACAGAATCAGATTTTCCAGTGTCAGGGCAACACGTCTTCCATACTCACAACGGTTAGTTATTGGAGTCGTTTCATTCAGGCAAATGTACTGGCCTGTTTTAAATGAGGCATGAACTTGCTTCTGTGGTTAGGTTGCGATACCAAAAAAGCCTGATGGTGTATACTTTGCATCTTGATTTAATCGCATCCAGCAGTTAGCTGGAATATTAGTCTCATCTGGGAAAGGCTTTATTTTGAAAGGTTTTTGGGCATCCAAATGTGGGTATTAGAAAAGGGCATGCACTTTTTATCTACAGCAGAATATACAGTTGTTAGCAGGAACATGATTGTGAGGTCAGGCGCTGATGCTGGACAATAAACACCAATTAATCAATGAAGTTCTCCAAAAAGTGTGCACACATTTCTCCATGGACTTTTCTGGGGGCAGTGAAGAAAGCTGTAGAGGTGACTTGTTAGGAAGTGAAAACCTATTAAAGCATCATACTCCAAGTCACTGCATTGTTCCATTTACCTTTAGCCATAAAGCATAAACAAACAGACGAAGAAGGAAACACCCAATGTTGGCTGGGGAGAGAGAAGCAAATGCATTCTGAACCCATTCAAAGTTCGGCAGCCAACGCAGGGCCTCAGAGAAAGGAGCAGTCCCAGCAGAACAGGTAGCTTGTGGTTTATTTCCTCACTCCAGGCCACAAAGCTCAAAAGGCAAACATGCAGTGATGGACAGTTACAGCCACACACATTGGAAAACAATACTTTAAGACTTTTATTTTTGAAAAACTGAGAATTCTTCTCACAAAAAACAGTGGGACACAAATACACAGCCAATGGACACAAACTGTCCTAAACAGGTGCTTTTGATGATATGACAAATATAATTACGTGACAGTTAAAAAACAAAACTCTTTCATGACAGTGAGAAAGTACAGTGCAGAGACCCAGGAACAAACAGTATCAAGAATGTTACCAGCTCCATTAAGTGATCAAAACCGCACAGTGTGCTTAGAAGTGTGCAAGGCCAAGACCAGTGAAAATGATGGTGCATTTTGATGGTCAATTCTGTTGAATATAGCTGAGAGATATATGTGATGCTCTGCATAGAAGCCAACCAATATCTGGCAGCAGGGAACTCGTGTCCAAAAAGGAAGAAATTAAATATAGAAAACAGATTTCTTAAAAACACATTCTGTAAAACAAATTTATTTATCCTTGGTCATTACTTATTGTAAAAACACCATATATAACAACTCCTAAGGCATTATCGTCTAAAAATAGTGTTGCTTCCAGTGTTAAGGCATTTGGGTGAAACGTAACAACGTATCAAAACAAGTACACATATCCAAGTTATTTATACCGATTCGTCCATGTCCTGCCGAGATAGGCTTTGGATATATTATACTGTACAAAGTGAAGTTGAACTAAAGGATAAGCTAACATGCCACATACAATGCTACCGCTCTTCAACGAGGCACTTGAGATTTCACGAAAGGGTTCTGGTCATCAGTGACACCAAACACTGGAAAAATCTCTAGTATAAAGATCAGCGAGACGACTGATAACGACTGTAAAAATTTATGTTTGAAACGGCAATCCAGCTTTAGAGGCTGCAGCTTTTGTGGCTCATGAACAGAAATGCAAGTGAACAATCCCTTAAACTCCTGAATCCTGTTCTAGTGAAACACAGCAAGGTTGGAAAGATTTCACAAAACCATCTTTTTCTGGCTGCAGAAAAATAATTTGGGTAAACATGAAAGTTTTCCCTTTGTTGGACATCTTGCAGGTTTTAAATGGCTGCATTGTTATTGTGGACTGGAGTTTTCCTGTGCTCTTTCCTGAGTGCCTGAGGTTGTAAACACAGACAACCATGTATTGCGCTTTCAGCATATGATAACAAGGAACAGCTCAAACAATGATGGAAACAACAACAGTAAAATGGCTTTTCAAAACCATTTAAACAAAGCGGCATATGGCATATATTGAACCAAACTGATTATTACTGAATTTTATAAAAGAAATTGCATTTTGTATAATCTGAATGAAATCAGTATTAAGGCTTAGAATTCCAGCTGGATATAGCTTAATGTCTACCTATAAACTCCAAACAGAATAGGTTTTGATACAAAAATAAGCAGCATAAATACTCAAAATATGTACAAGCTATCTTTGGTTGGATATGTTGCGTGTGAGTATAAAAATTCTGGCCATAAACCTGGGCTCAGTAGAGGCGAGTTTGATGGTTTTCATGCAAATTAGGCAAAAAGAACAAGTGCCATGATGCAAGTGCATGAAATATTGATATATTTCACCTCCAGCATAATCCTGCAAATTGGTATCCATGCTCATAACACTGTTCTGTAGTGCACTAAAGAAAGCAGAGGCATAGATAATTCAGTTACAGTGTTTTAGCGTGTGGAAGGCATTTACTGAACCGGTGCTAGGAAATAAGGCTGTTTTCGAAACCCCTTACAACTTCACTGTTCAAGTGTTAGTTCTTCTAAGGTAATTTTCATAACGGAACCAATAAGGCAAATCTGATTATTATTAATGTGAGCAGGTCGACCATTGCGTGGCATAGGGCAGCTTCTGATATAAACCTTGTATTGAACCCAGTCAGATAATTCAGGTCCAAATAAATAACAGTTAAGGGAAACGGACGTTTCTGGATTGTATCATCTTGGAGGAAATATCAAAACAAACAAAAAAAACCAACCAAACAAAATAAACCATCCTACAGAGCCATGACGGCACGGAAGGAATTGAAAAACATTAAGACCATCCAGTTTGCATCTCCTCACTAACTCTTAAATAGAATCTTTATTCTGAACTGTACACAGATAAAATATATACTGTATATATAGTACCCATCTCTAGCTTTATAAAACAATTATCCTGAAAATAGAATAAAATTTCTTACAACTAGCGTGCAAATTTGGATCGGAATGATACAAATGCATAGAAGGCATCACAAAACCTGGGAAGATGATTTCAAGTGTTCTTGTAGATGTGTGGCAGAGTCTGAGGGAGTCTCACCAGCTTTCTGTAGGGGAAGGTCTGAGCCTTTGCGACTCTTTTTATAAGTGACTCCCGGAGGGCCCCCGCTGTCGGCAGATACCAGCTGAACGCACTCTTTCTGAGGCAGCGACGGACAAGAGGTGAGCAGGCTGGATACAGGATGTGGAGTCTCTCCAGCCTGAGGAGAATCTTTGGTATAAGCTAGTGTGTTGTTCTCTGTAAGGTCCGAGCCTCTAGAGTCTGCACTGTCATTGCTCTCTTTCTGAGCATGTGTGGGCTGGTCCTCAGGGTTCTTCAAACTCACTGGTGTATCCTTCATCTCCATGCTCTTTGGGAGGGCTGAATGATCTGCTTCATCCCTCTGTTTGGTAGGGATGCAATGGCTCCCTGTCGTTCTGGGACTGTAGGGTTTAATCAAAGGCCTGCAGAAAGGGAAAAACTTTGGTGGGCTCTGGCTCAGCAGATGCCTGCGTATCTCCAGTGGCAGCTTGTCCAGCTGTCTTCCAACTTGCACAGGACTTGGGAACATTGATCCCTGAAAGGCTCGGTACAAGTATCTGAAACACACAGCCCGGAGGTGTATAAGGAAACTAATTTCAAATTCAGTCAATGGCTTTAAATCTATAGGCATTAGACTAGTAACCAAAAGTGTCTTGTTATAACAATTGCTAAAATAAAATACACATTACCAACTTTTACACATTTTCCTATGATTTAATATACATTTAGTATTTACTTAATTAACATCTAGGCCGCCAATGGAGGATAGGTCCCCTGTTGAGTCTAGCTCCTCCCGAGGGTTCTTCCTGCCATTTTAGGGAGTTTTTCCTTGCCACTGATGCCCTAGGCTTGCTCAACTTGGGATTGGCCTTTTAAGATAATGTATTACTGTAAAGATGCTTTGAGACAATGCTACGTAGTCAAAAAGTGCTATATAAATAACATTGAATTGAATTACCAAACAAATATCTTTCCAATTAGACATATAAACTTGAGTACCAATCTATTTGTAAATAAAATAGGGCCATCAAAATTAAATCTGGGCACCACGGTGGCTCGGTGGGTAGTGCCCCTGCCTCACAGCAAGAAGGTCCCAGGTTCCCAGGTGGAGCGGCCTGGGTCCTTTCTGTGTGGAGTCTGCATGTCCTTCCCTTGTCTGTGTGGGTTTACTCCGGTTTCCTCTCTCAGTCCAAAGACAATGCATGTTAGGAATTGGGGGTCTCTAAAAGAGGCCCTTAGTATGTGACTGTGTACATGACTGTTTGCATGTGCCCTACGATGGATTGGCACCCTCCTCTAGGGTTGTTGCTGACCTTGCGCCAAAAGTTCTGTTGCAGTGTCCTCAATATCTTAATTAAGTGTGAAAACTCTCAACCCCCCCATACACTAGGGCATACTCATACATACATAAATGCAGGTTCCTTGACTGTGGGAAAGTGGAGTACCCGGAGTAAACCCCCTTTTGGATATAGGGAGCGCATGCAAAGTCAACATAGAAAGGACACAGAACTCAGGGACCTTCTTACTGCAGGATGACCGTCCTTCCCACAACAATAACTGCTTCATTTTTTATTTCTAAGGCTTAACGATTCAAAATAATGTGTACTTTTCATTAATAAAATGTTTAACATGCAATCTTTAGTCTGTTGCAATTATAAGAAATTTGAAAGAATTCCAAATAATGCTGCTGCAACAAAATGTGAAATTCTAAGTGTTTCACAAAATGTAAATAACTATATGCTCTTAAACTGAAAATCATAGTAAAACAAGCTCAGTGAGAACAAGATATGCATCTGGGAGCATTTGTACTCCCTCTGGTGTTCAAAAAAATGCAACTTCATTAGATGGCATAAGCGAGAATACAGAATGCATTCAACTCCATGACGAACAATACATTTGTATTGTGTACACAATGTATTGTTACAACCCTTTCTAGGAAAAACAACATTTAAATGTTATATATAAAATATATATAATACTTTACATTAAAATTGCATTGCTCTGGCCATCATGATTGTCTTTTGACTAATTACAAAGCAATAAATGCATTTTGTTAAAGCTCATCCATTCATAGGGCTTGTAAATAACCATGTCCTTACAAAAATACAGTCCACATAATTAAAATATTTTAATATGACAATCAAAATACAAATGCATCCTACCTGGGTAAAAGAGCAGCAATTGGAGTGATGACACACAGAAGATAGAAGAGAGGGTCTCCCAAAAGCCTTTGCATGGTCCAGTATGGGTTAGAGGGGGAGTAACAGGTGGGGCAGGAAGCGTTGTAGCACAAGGCAACCGTGAAGAACAGGGCTATGCTGAATGCAATTGATGCCCAGTTCATCCAGGTCTGAGACAACACAGGACAAAATGGTTAAGATCTTATCTGATGAAGAACTGGAAACCTGCCATGCAACTGCATTGATAACCTCCTTTTTTTTTTTTTTTGTGTGTGGGGGGGGGGGGGGGGGAAGATAATTTGGGTTGG
>JAUZST010042687.1:13391-26403 GCA_034779995.1 Parotocinclus haroldoi
CCCCCCCCCCCCCCCCCCCCCCACGAGAAGGGGGGTTGGGTGGTGCATAAAATTCAGATCCTGATGCAACTGAACAAACACCAGCACCACACACTAGTCTCTTTCACCTCAAACAGACTGGGCTCTCACGTATCACAGAATAATAATAACTGGATTTACATTCCCAGGTGCATGTTTGTTTGTTTGTTTGTTTGAAGCGACACACACAAGGTTACATCTATACACAAGTTCATCTTAAGCATAGTCATACATACACAAGTCAGTGACAAATTAGAGACACCAATTCACCCAGCGCACGCCTTTGGACTGAGGGAGAAAACCGAAGTACCTACAGTAAACCCACGCAGACCTGGGGAGGACATGCAGACTCCACACAGAAAGGAACCAAGCCGCTCCCAAGTTCATACGAAATAAATAATTAACTGCCCAAATATATATTAAGTGTACTCAAATACTTCCCCTCTGGCCAGAAGTCTGTACTGAAGTTTTTATATGCTTTTACTAACTTTCAGGAATGGTTCCCATGCAAATGTAAAACCTAACAATCCTCTCTATATACCCCCACTACATCACCAAACAAACCAATTATTTTCAATACCATAGAATGTGCAAAGATTGACCGATTAAGTGCATAAAATAATTTGCTATTTTTTTGTATATTAAAGAATAAGCCAATTTACATTAACTCTCCTGTGTCTCTACTTCTTGTATGCATTATGTGCCTTGTTTGTTACTGCGCTGCACTTTAGGTGTTAAATATTTGGGTTTCTATTTTACTCATCCTGCAATAATTAACTAATTGAAGTCTAATATTTTTCCCCCATTTGTTTTAGACAAGACTGTAATTTTCCAGCATACAATAATAAATAGCCAAAACAGCCAGTAGCAAACCATTAAAACCATGCACAAGTGAATAACAACTAAAGTTGATGATCTTGTTACAATAGCATGTTAAACTATGATATATACTCACTGACAAAAAGCACCCAGATGGAAATGTCAGTTTACTGCAAAACTCAGCATGCAGTTACATCTCGGACAGATACGTTAATGATGTTAACGCTACCCTCACTGCCCCAAAAAAGGCTAGTTTTTGGTAGTGTATCTCTTTGTGAGAGATTGCAACTGCTGAACATACCACTGCCACTACAACATGCTAAAAGACATTTTGTGCAGTTGGCAGACTAGAATCACTCAAGGACCATAATGACTGTTTCGATGACTCACCCGGCCATCTTTGCCATCCTCAGCTAGCTGTTAGGAAGTGTTGGGAGCAGTAATTCTGTGAGATCACGCAGCCAGATGAGTCCATGATCACGTTAGATCATGACCAGACCACAAGTAGAGAGGATCATTTGATCCACCAACAAACCCGAAAAGTCCAATAATTGTCATTGTCATTGTACAGCATCAAGAAAAGTGGCACCTTCACTACACACGTTACATTGGTATGGTGTACGAGAAACCTTGACTGCTATGGACTGGAGCCGTATTGTCTCGGATCTGATGACAGTCAAGTACGAGTATGTAAGCTTTGGGGTGAACGCATTAGTCCTGCCTCTGATTTGGAGAGAGACACTGTCCTAATTTCTGGTGTGATTGATCAGAATCTACAGGTTAAGCTGTAACATCTGTGGGGAAGTGTGCTGCAGGATAACATATTGAACCCGTTTGTCTCCAATACCAAACCGTATCTCATCCAATACCAAACCGCATCCAGGCTAGAGGCGACCCAACAATGCACTAGAGCCTCCGCTGAATATTACAATTCTCCTCATTTTGCTGTAATATTGCAACCAGTTACATAAGTAATATATTCACATCTAGAAAGTTTCAGCCTATTACAACAGCTTGCTTTTTGACGAATGCATATTAAATTGTATATTAGACTGTTAGTGAACAACCTTATTGTAGTCAACATGGTATATCTAACAACTGGACAACAACTTAATTCAAACAAAGTCCTTCTGGGAGAAAATATGCTTGTTTTGTAACCATTAACAAGTGAGCAAGCTGGCCCCCAATCTTGCCTATAAAGAACGATTATAGTAATGGCCATCAACAGTGTACAAATTTAACATGCGACTACACAAACCACAAGTCACAATTATTGTGAAATGCCACAAACCAGGATCAGTTTTTCTCTACTACTCAAGCTCATTTGACTGAACAGCCTGGGTAGGAAGCACCTGCCACTTCAGCTTTTGGAAACGTTTTCAATTAACATTCAGTGTGAAGAACGATCTGCCACATACAAAAAGCCTTTGCTCACGTATGGTAAATGTATTGGGTTATCAAGGCAATACTTCACACACAGAAACATGTCATTTTAGAATTTATTGCAGCGGCATACTGGCAAGACCCGGAATCTAATTCAGCTTCAGTAATATAACATGCTAGCACGTGAGGGGTGGAGCCTCGAAAACAGGTTAAGGATTGACCAGAAGAGTCATTTCTATTAATCCTGCTGGTCTTGTCAGATGAACATGTACCACAATGTGTGAGAAAAACAGCAATGTAGGTTTTACTAGTCTGGCCAATTTACCACGATGATGCGCCGACTGACTGCATAGTATCTGTTTATGCAATGCTATCAGCCAAGTTCACTGACCATGCCTAGACTTATGACAGTAAATGCATGGTTAACCTGACCTGGGATATTTGTTCAGTGACCTTGGCTGATGGGACTGGGTTACTAATTACAGAAAAGGTGTCTGTTTTTTTATACATTTTCTCAAAGTCATTTCACTGCTTGACCTAAGAACTACCTTTAATATTGCCTGCCACAATCTCCCGCTTTACCGACATGACAAGCAGATTGATCTGTTGGTACTGTGTGGGTACTTTCTGCTAAATTGCAGTTTGTCTCTATATAAAATGAATCTGACACTGGAGCTGTACAAGTTCCTCAGGGGACAACCCATCCTCTTTATGAGGACATGAGGTATGAATTGATAACTATTACAAGACCCAATTGCCTAAAGACTCGTATTTTACTGTAGTTAATGGACTACATTTATGAAATTTAAATATATTTAAATCACCTCATTTTCTCCAAAAAAGATGGATAGCGTCCTGGTTAAACCATGTAAAATGATCTATGGCCTCATTTACCTAAGGTCACCTCATGTTGGTCCGGTATTAGGATTGTATTCAGACAGAGACAAGCTACAAAAGGGTTTATTTACACTGCTCACAAAATTAGGGGGATCTTTCATTATTTTTGTGAGCAATATATTTAACCATGTATTTACAAAGACTTATCTGACTACTAACCCCCCCCCCAGTATTTTATGACACAGCACACAATCCCTTCATGACAGGCACTAATACAAGACACACAAAGCTTGTTAACAGCAGAAATATTTAACATTTTTTGGAGCAATTTGGACAGGTACCACAGTATAAATAATCAAGTAAACAATCTCCAGCCAGCCAAATTTAAATTAGTTTCATTGTTTCCTTGTTTAAATGGGTCCCTTTAAGTGCCGTTGCCTGGTTTGTATCTTAAATTTTCTGTTTCATACATTTTCAGTAACAGATACACTATACACAGGGCATGGCAATTTTATTAGTTATTTAAAGTATTTTTCCAGCTGACCTATTGGCCTATTTTGAGAGACAGGAGGAAACTGGAGTACTTGGTGAAACCCACATATAAACAAAAACACACCCTCTCTCTTTACATTCACTCTAGGAGATTTATTCAATGGTGACTATGGAAGCCTGGAAACTTGACTAACTGTTCTTTTTACACAGTCACGTAACATTTACTTACATTCACATCTGCTAAATGCATGGTTGGATATTCACTCACCCAGGTTTTGGTTTCAATGCCCAGGTGCATCAGGATGGTGATGAGGGCAAGAGTAGTGATGGGAGTTCCCCAGGTGAACAGTTCAACATCTGAGTCAGCGTAAGCCTGAAAACAGTTAGGCCAACAAGGTCCCACATTAAAAACAAAATGCGCAGACCTGTCACATTTTATATACAAGTAAAAAGCATTAAAAGAAGACTCACGAAGTAGGGGATGAAAAAGCAGACAAGACTTTGGTAAAAGGCATCAATCATGTTCATCCAGAACATATATGGTTTATACTCCTGTAAAAAAAAAAATAAAAAAAAGAGGCAAGAAGTCTCAAGTTTATGACCATATGAAGGCACAAGGCAGATTTCTAATGAAGGACAGCAGTGTTATGTTCCAGAGCCAATAAACTTGATACAAACAAATTGGGTGCAGTTTAGTGGCAACAGTTTGACTTTAACTGCCCAATGGGCAATGGCTGCATTCGGCACACAGACATTGGACTGTAATCGTTTCTTGGTACTGGACTTCTGGGCCATTCTCTCTTTTGTTTTTGAAATATATCACAGGACAAAGGAGAAGAGGAGGACAAAAAAAAGCAATTACACTGTAAGGGAACATACTTCCAGATGGATATATTGCAGACTCAGCGTTTTAAGAGAAGTTGCAGACAGGCGTGTGCAAACACAGCAATTAGCAATATTCTTCTGTAGTCCTGCGCTTCAACCACGAGTCAGTTTTTAATATAACCTTGCAAGCATTTTGCATACAATGCCGTAATATGCAGCTTGAGCTTTTGGAGTGCTGACTGGTAGAACAACGTGACTAATATTGCTGGGTAGCTGAAGGTAGCCTTGTTTGAGTAAGTTTTCAGGGTGACACACAACTTGCTGGTTCAAAGATGGGTCACAATGCACAGCTGGTGCCTTAGTCCTAGAACAACTGAGGCAGCTATTTTGACCTGTTTATATTATAAATTTGGAGATGAAATGGCCTAGCTATAATACACCACACACGTATAACTGTATTTGAATATATTAGAGCATATTTCAGTCAGACATTGCATTTCTATCAAAGGTTATATATTGAAATAGAATATCAGCCATTTTGACCATATGCATTATTTTCCATAAGTGTTGGTTCTTATTATGACAGCTACAGTTTACCTCAGAAAACATACTGTAAAGGCTTAGTGTTTGTAATTTACCAAATACAGCAATAGCACAAAAAAGATCTACAAAACAAGACATCATTCTAAAATGATTAAACTAGCAGACCAAAGAAAAGCATAGGACTGTAACTGGCACTCCATTATCACTGGATACCACAGCAGAAGAAAAAGGAAGCAGTGCCAAGGGAACAGGTTCCGAAAGAATACAAAACTCGATCTTACTTGGGACAAATATCATAAAGCAGTTTGTGTGAGCTGTACAGAGCAGGTCTAAGTCTAATTGTGTGTGTTAACTGTGAGTAGTCTGGCTGCTGTTGTGCTTCTGTTCACCCCATGAACGTCACTTGCGACTCAATCACGATAATGAAGTTTGCATCCCATCTGTGTAACTTTCATTCAAATTTCAAACTGTCAAAATATCATGTTAGTTATGGAATTCTGGGATTTAGAGTTTTAAAATTTTGCGCTATAAGACAATTTTCATTCTCTGGCTTTTTTGACAATTATTAATAATTACATAATTATACAGCATGCACATGGAATATTCACACATCGTCCCCCTTCCATGCTGACTGCTTAAATTAATTGATGCGTAGAAAGCCAGGTATCATAGAATTTGTTCCGGGTCAATATGATTGCTGTTTGAAATATGCCTTATTACTAGCTGTTTATGTACATGGATTCATTTTCAAATAAAAGATAAAGCTGATCATCATTTGGGTCATCTGATCTGTGCCTGAAACAGCCACACAACAAATGTAACTTATGTGAATGTTCTAAGAGGCTCAGACGAAAACAAGCAGCATATTGTAAATTTATTAAGATTTTAAAACTGAGATATGACAAACCGTATTTTATTATCCGTATTTGGGGTTTATTTTTGGATTACTTGCAAATGCTTGTGCACATAATGACACTGCTACAGTTGGAAATAAGAGGTTCTGTTGTTTATTTGCATGTGTGTTTCACAGCCAACTGTTGGGGCATCCCAGAATTATGAAACTGCTAATATAAGTAGACAAAATGCAAAATTTCACTCCAAGGGTTAAACCTCAGGCATGAATATACAAAAGTCAATAATGTTTGTGTTCCCAGAGTTAAACTTGCTTTATAGAACACAATAATCTATGAAAAAAGAGCAGTTAAAAGTAATGCCAAAGGCTAGATGAGTAAAATTCATACACGATAATGAAATGACTGCACAACTGTGCCAAACCGTCTGTTTGGTGCCAGCAGGTTATATCTGGCAGCCCATCTCACATGGATAAGCAACGCTGGACATGTGCCAGGCTAACCAACGACGCACAGATCATCCTCTGTACTGTATATTGATTCATGTCCATGGGGCTTGTACTGAATTTCACCCCTTTGTGGTTATGGCACTGCAGCACCTGGGCACCCCAGCCCAAAAACGTTTTTATTACTTTTGATTTGCTACACCAGACAGGCTGAAAGAAAGTGTAGCATAAAACAAAATCAATTACAGGTTTTGATCCGAGTGAGAATCAGTATTACCACTTGAGCCATATTTCAGGCAGCATGCAGAACATACTGTGCTGCACTTATTTACATTTTAGCATTTGGCAGATGCCCTTATCCAGAGTACCAGTTATACAGTCACATCGCCCTGAGAACGCTACAGGCCTCAGGCAGCACTAAAAACGGCTACTTTAAATAATAGAGTTCATTTTTTAAATTCACAAATTTCTGAGATATTTCTGGTGTCTGTATTACACACAATTTGTGCCTAGTATGATGCGAGTTCGGATTAAGTCTAAAGTCTTCCAAGAAAGACAGAAAACGACTAATCAATACTTTAGAATGTATTGAATTTAACACAGTCTTGGGGAATCGAGTCTAAACAACACTTGTGTCATGCAGTTGTTAAGAGTTTAATAGACCCGGGGTGTACCTCAGAGTTCTGTCCATTCATATATAGCTGAGGTAGTTCATGCAGGGTCTCTGCTGACACGTCTTTGTCCAACGTGCCAGTGATAAGCTGGGGAAATGCAGAGAACATCAGGTTGAAGAAGATAAGATACCACTGGTCGATCATGGCTGAGCCGGAGAATCCACAGTAGAACTGATACCAGAAGATAAGGGCCACAAACATCTGCAGAGGGAGGTTCAAGAGCGACAAAAGGAGAAAGTAGTAAGAAGAGTAAACGGGGAGAGACAAATGCCCCTGTCCCACATTGATGCATGCAGCTGTTGACTCATTGCAAGCAATGCGTCTTCATTAAGGGAAGGCCCAGCCAGACATACCCATGAATATATCTCCATTAATACAGAAATATATAGATGTCAGTCATCAACTCTAAAGGACAACTAACAAAGGCGAAGAACAATTCTTTGCAATGCTGTGGAGGATGTGGATTTGCGAGGTATAGAATACTAAAGTTTGACGTCTAATTTGCAACTAATACCTTTGAATTACACAAATTTACATACATTTCATTTAGAAGACGCCTTTACCCCGAGCGACTTGCAATTAATTAATACAGGTTTACATTCTAAGCAATTGTGGGTTAAGGGCCTTGCTCAGGGACCCAACAGTGGCAAACGTGGGATTTGAACCCTTGACCCTCTTTTCCACAGTCCAGTAGCTTAACCACTAGGCTACCACAGTCCCAAGTAAAATTAATTCCAAACAATTAAATTTCCTGCATACTAATTTGCCTAATCAACACATTTATTACACATGTATAACAACTGTAAATAACAGTGGCACAAGCTTCTCTGTTTGTATTCAAGAATAATCCAATCCTTAAAATGAATGCAAAACACTTTATGGAAAATAACTGCATGCCTGTGTGCATTTTGCCTCTTTTAAACAACACATTAACTTAAGCCTGTGAGATAAAACCATCTGGAGCCCGATTACCCAATTATCTATACATTATGCTTTATAAACATTCTTAGACCCTTACAGCATTTTTGTAGAAGAAGTAGAGGATCATGTTTGCCAGACGGGAGTAGCACCAGTGCCCATGTACCAGGAGCAACTTCTGCAGGTACTGAAAGCGAGGGAGGGCAAAATCGCTGGCCATCACCGCCTGTAAACAGACAGACCTGTTCATCAGCATGCTCAACATGCTTTTAAATATGCACTTTTATCAAGGAATGTACCAGTAATTACTCAAGAAGGGGTTCATGGCTAGAACAGGTTTATACTGAAGTGCTTTAGAAAGCTATCTAAAATAAAGCTTAGAAATGTTTATCAAAACCAGACATTTTCATATACAATCCCATTCAGCCTTAGATGGTAAACTAACAGAAATAATGGGCGAGAGCACATACTCAAGATATTTTACACTGCTTTTTTTAGCAGGACCTGGTCTACTAAAGCAATCAAACTAGTCTCAAGTTTCTACTGCTATTTATGATTAGTCTCAAACTGAGGACAAATAGCTATACTTAAGACAAAATTCTCATACGTTTTGAAAAATAATCTAAACAAATTAATAACAACTTAAACCAGCACATTTTGAAGAACTGACCCGAAATTGTATTTGAACGATGACAGCTTGTCTTTAAACCACAGCCGTCACTCCAAAAGCTTCCTGTAAACTAAACATTTTCAAATGGTAACAGTCATGTTGTACTAATCTGGAACACGTTTTCGTCATTTTTTTTACATTTTACAGATGCACTTATCCAGAGCAATACTACTAAATAAATCTTAAAAGGTAAATCCAAAAACACTGAGGATTAAAAGACGCCCATACACCCGTGGCCAAAAAAAAAAAAAAAGTAAACTTCAACCTCACAAAGCCTTAAAAGCAAATCACTAGCAAGAAACTCAGTATGATATACTGTGTACATTTGCCTTTAAGTAAACTAGAAAACCACTGTTTCCACTCAGCACTGATGCCTTCAAACGTGTGAGTAGTTGAAAAAGCTTTACCTGACTAGTTCTAAGTCCTAATGTTTTGCACATAGTTGTAAGTCTAAACAAAGTCTACTGAATCTATATTATATGGAGATTTGTAATGCACCTGTGTAGCAGCAGGCAAAATTTTGAACCTACGCTACAGTGAAATATAGCTGCAACTATCAATGTCAGAAAACCAGAATATTACCAACAGGATCTGCCTCCGCATTCTTGCAAAGGACAGCACATTCTCAAAAAGGTACATACTGTATGGTCCAGTTGTAAATTAAACGAGCACCTTCAGCACTATATTCTCTAAACGGGATTTAGAGTTTAAAATGTCTTGCAGTAGAAGGACTAAAAAATGCAGGGGTTCTAAAGGATTTCGTTGGGTGAAATGGGTCATAATTGAAAAAGCATTCTAAATCATCTATACAGCGCTCAGTGGGAAAAGGAGGTAAAAAGTTATTGTTCATGTTCAGTATTCATGCTGGACGTACCACAGGAGCCATCACATTAAGTCCCAAGATCTTAAAGAATGATTGTGACCTGATTAATTATTTCATTAAGTGGCTAAAGACGGGGTATTTTGCGGATGTGCTTGCTGTGCACCCCACCTACTGCCTCACCTGTAGGTTAATTCGTGCAGTCCTTCATTAGGATTAATATTTGCCCGTGTCCAAGACAAGGCCCTTGGCATAGGAAGGAGGCTGGTTAGGGGTGGCAGCTTGAAGACTAGTTATGCCTGTGCTGCTGCCAATAACCAAGATCCGTTTCTCAGACCAGGACAAACGATGAATCCTAATAAGGCTGGCATATGCTGTACATCACAAGCATTCTGATTTCACACCGACATGTCATAAGGAGAGCTAAATTTCCTAGACCCATAAAGATGGCAGTTCCAGCAGAAAAAAAAACTGTGGCCGTAATTTGCAAATATACAGGTTCTGACCATCACATTTATCCACTCTATCCGGACGTCTCCTTCCTTTTTCAGTGTCTCATTACCTGCATGCCCTCCTGGCCAGAAATGCCCACTCCAACATCTGCCACCTGGATCATACTGACATCATTAGCCCCATCACCTAGGATTGATGAAAGAGATAAGAACAGCAAGAGGCAAAGCAAGGAGGGGTAAGAAAAAAACGGGTGTGGGGGAAGAGTATCATACCACCAAAAGTTAGCATTAGAAATTCATACACGCAGCTAACTCAGATAAAGCAAATACTAAGGCAGCGATTCACATGGCTTAATATTAAAAAGCAAGTACTTGAGAAATTGTACAAAATTGTAGTTAGACCTTTTCTAACTAAATCACCCGAGTCTTTGCGATTGTGAGCAGAGAATTGTTTAAAGCCTTCTATAAAATGGACCGAAGCACATATAAAGCTACCAAAAGATTGAACCTTTAGGAAAACTGAGACGGTGGACAAATGCATGTGCTTGGCATACAAACTGTTAAAAAAAGTGCATAATTTCGCCCTAACCAGTTTTTGGTTATTAAACAGCAGAAGAAGTAATTATGGAAATGTTGGACAATTGAGATGAATCAATAATATAGTGGATTTTTAACTAAAATGCAGGGGTTCTACAGGGGTTCTTTTGTTGGGTGAAATGAGAAATAACTGAAACATACTTGAATTAATACACCAAGTACAATGACCAGTGGCACAGGGATAGTGCTGGTAATGTGAGGGTGGGCTGGGGTCGGTTGTGTCTGGAAGACTTTAAAAGTACTTTAAATCATTAAAAGGGAAAGTGATGGTCAGAGCATACATGTTTAGCTTGTGAAGCAGTACCTTATTATTTGAAAATGTGTAGCATCACCTCTACAATTCTAAAAACAGTGGTTTTGGTCAAGAATATTTCATTTCAGTGTAACGCTACTATAAACTAAATAGTAAGTTGCATTAGTTGCTACCACTGGGGATACCACTGTGAAATACTACAGTATCTAATATGTAGTATGCACAATGGGATACAGCCTGTTGTCCATTATAGGAGTCCCATCATAGAGTCTCACCATCATAAACTGATTGTTTGTCATAAGATAAGATACGAGTAAGAGCACAACATTGCCGAATACAGACTGAATAACAACAGAAATTTGGGGAGCAGATGTCCCACTGTCCACATCCATTAGGTAAAGCAATCAATCTCAAACCTCTAGCCAATGTTGCAAATATGACTTCTCATACAAATTAGCTCAAAACCCCCCAAAAAGAATTGCAACGATTTCAATCACTAGGCAGTGTCTCCTGATACTGCCCTCTTGTTCTATACAGAACATTAAACATGAGTGAGCATCCAATCTAACTTATGAAATCATGTTGAAATTCTAGAACTTGCAGACATAAATCACACTGTGGTGCATGTTCTGCACTCCCCCTTGCTTGACTGTAACTTGGGGAATGTGCCCATGAAGAGCAATTAAAATTTGCACACAAGTTGTACTCATAACGAGGTAATGCGTTATATGAGGCTCGTTATTTCTTTAAATTAATTTTCTTGAATAACTTGAATTATCCGACATGGTTTCAACCCCCCAATTATTCCTTAAATTATCAGTGTAATATAGTAGTTTGTATTTCATTTATACATAATGAATATATTTTAAGGCACGACTATGGTGCTTGGGAATTCATTAAAATTTAAGGAGCTATACTCTACAGTGTAAGCAAAAAAATAGCAGCGCTATTTTACAGTATACCATCAAAATTAAAGGTTAATTTTTATAAAATAAATTTGATAAATAAAGTTTTTTTTTTTAATTCAAAGCACTAGATTCTGTAGAAATCGATACATGGGAACGTGTTTCCTAGTGATGCAAACAAATGCATTAATTTCTAAACGACAAATAATCACATGCATACACACTGTGCATGAATAAAAAACCTCCCTAAATACTAACGTTAGCCAGTTAAATATCAATTAAATAATTTCATACCCCTTCATGCGCCATTTGTGCTGATTATTTGATAAACACTGGTCGAGAGTGCTAAAAATTAGAAAGCTAATTGGCCTCACAAAACTCTTATCAGCCTACCCTTAGGCAAACCAATGCACAAATATCAATTAGTGCCTCTACAATTTCTTGTTAGTCTGGTTTTAAACATAGCCAACGCCACATAAACAAGCAATACTAATTTCGCACTGATGGATTTTTATATACAAGCAGTAATATGCCACACAGTGTCAGGATGAAAGCTTGTGGAAACCCCAAACCTTTGTTAGGAAAAACTGGGGACAAAATTCTTTTCACCTCACCCAAACCATTCAACTGCTTGGTTTTGAAGTACTGGCCAAAGCATGGACTCGGGGGAATGCATTGTAAATAGTGCTATTGATTTGAGACAAACTCAGTGGCCAAAGCGAAGATAGCATATGGTGTCTGAGCTTTGGGAGCGATTGCTGAACATATATTAAACCATGAAAAACATGAGAAAGGGGAGGAAAGTCTTGTTATAGCATTTAGCAGACACCTTTAATATAGAGCATATTCACAAGGCCACAGAGGGTGGTTTGGGCTTCTCTCTCCCTCTGCTCATATTCCTAATTGTCCATTGTAATATTATAGCACAAATGTGCATGTCATTTGCTCAAGCAAGACATTAAAAACCTTATTAACAAAGAGATGGGTGGAAGAACATTTCAAGCCTCCAGTGACATTTGATGATCTCTCTTCTGGATTGGACCAGAGAGATCCTGCAGCTTACCATTTCAATATTTCTTTCCAACACCGCACTTCACTCTTAAGCCATCTGGGTAATTACACAGAGTGTCTCACAAGCTTATAAAAGGTGGAATTAGGCAATCAGGAACACGCGTTGTACAGATACTTACTGATGAAATGTTGATTGGTTAAAATAGGTAGCACTAACTTCAGCTTTATTTGCTGAGCAAAAAAGGAGGAAAAACAAACAAAAAAAGGGCTTGCTGACCATTATAATAATGTGGTGGCTTTTGTGAGACAGTAAAGGACCAATTAGGAAGTAAACATGATGCAAGAGGTGCTTGAGTTGCTTTTCCTGCTTTTCAAAAGAAACTATCTCAAACTCCACTTTTTAAATTTGACCTACATAATGTTATCCAAATCTTTCTTTAGAAATAATGCATGGTTTATATGGTGGTTGCAAGTGAGAGCAAAAAATTATAGATTTTT
>JAUZST010042698.1:0-26400 GCA_034779995.1 Parotocinclus haroldoi
GCAGTGAATTGCAATAATCCAACCGAGAAGTCACAAAAGCATGAATAAGTGTCTCGGCAGCTGTATTGGACAGCAGGGGACGTATACGGGCAATATTACGGAGGTGGAAAAAAGCAGATTTAGCCTGAGATTTAATATGTGGTTCAAAGCAAAGTACAGGGTCGAACAGAACACCAAGATTTCGAACGGTAGCAGAAGGTGAAATTGTTATATTATTAATGGAGAGAGTAAAATTGGACAAATACCACTTACAACATTACTATGCAAAAAAGAAACCTCATGTTGACCATGTCCAGAAGCGTTGACTTTTCTGGGCTCAAAGGCATTTAGGATGAACCATCAAACAGTGGAATCGTGGAAATGAAAAATGTGACTATGCCCTTCTTGAAATGTCTCTGCAGGAAAAATGTGGAAAATAACACCTGAAACACTAAGTCACTATTCTCTGTTTCAAAATGTAATTTAAATGTGGTGAAAATTGGTAAATGCGTTACCATCCCAAGTTTAATCGAAATGTGTTGCAGGCCTCAAAAGCAAGAAAGGATGTTTTTTTTAACAAACTGAATACAGCTGAGTAGATAAAACATGAAATATATCAGGTTAAAATATTCTATTCTATTCTATTAGATTACATTATATTACAGAATGCTCACAAAAATAGGGCATATATTTTTTATCCCCTAGTTTTTGTGAGCAGTATATTATATTATTGTCTTATGTATATTATATTATTACTATAGTTTATGGTTTCAGACAGCTTTAGCCCCACTGTCCCAGGGTTATGCATGGTAAAACTGCATTCACCTCAGTGGCTATAAAGTTTCACTTTTATTTCACTTGTTTTATATATTTGATGATTATTATTACTGTTATTGTACATATGAATATAGACATAAAAACAATCATTTGGGGAGCCCTATCTTTATTGAAAGATCTTTAACTTTAACTTTATTTATTTTAACTTTATTTAACTTTATTTTAACTTTAATTATGATCTCTGGAATGTCCATTTATTGTTGGATTTTATTGCTGTGTCAAATTTTATTTGCAAAATGCAGATTCTGCAGTCAAATGAACTTGGAAGTGTTTTTTCAACTTTGCCTTATTGCAGGAACTTGTGGAAATTGATTACTGTAAATTAACATGAATAGATACATCCTGCCTGATCATAAAACATGACATGTAAATACACTTGTTCTTGATTTGACTCAAACCCAGATCACACACTTATTTTGCTTTCTCGCCGATTTTATGTGGTAGTCTAGTGTTCCCTGAGAGGACTTTTTATCTGTGTGCAAAATCCGGTGTGGAGGCTGATGAATGGATCAAAATACTGCGGTGGAAACTGGTAAGGATACAGTTATTAATCGACAGCAATAGTAAGCTAATACACTGCTCACAAAAATTAGGGGATATTTTAAAGTGAATGTGAAGAGGATCCCACAAGAACCGCTGGACAATCTGATCCTGTCCATGCCCCATCACTCATCCAGTTTAAGATTCTTCTGTTAGCCCCCATGAATATGTCACTTTCTACACAATCATGATAATCGACTTTGCATCTCATTTTCATACTATACTATACTATACACTGCTCACAAAAGTAGGACATATATCTTTTTTTATATCCCCTAATTTTTGTGAGCAGTATATTATGTCTTATGTATATTTTATTATTACAATAATTTATGGTTTCAGACAGTTTCAGCCCCACTGTCCCAGTGTTATAGTTATATAATCAAACAACTTTCTTTGACTTTTTAATTCACTGTACATTTTTATACATTTATACATTCACGTTTTATACATGTGTCAATAGTTTTGTGTGCTGTTTTGTGTTTTATTCCAGTCACAAATAAGAAAAGGAAGATGATGGTATGAATGTGGAAAGAAGAAAAGGAACATCTGAGACCTTGGGCTGTGAGAACAGTTAGGAATGATAGGATGATCTTAGTCAGAGGACAGTAGCTGGCTGGGATCTGTATTTGCTTCTGTGGCCACTGTTATGTGGTGTCATGCAGTTACAGGTCAGTCATATGACACTTGATGTTATATTGACCGTCTGTAGTGGTTCTGAAAGTTTGTGAACCCTTTAGAATTGTCTGTATATCTGCCTAAATATGACCGAAAGCAACATCAGATTTTCACACAAGTCAAATTAGAGTACCTAATTAAAGAAAGGAGACAAAAACATCATTACTGGTGTATCTTACATATCTATGAGTGGCAAAAGTATGTGAACATTTTCTAATAGTATTTAGTGGGATTCCCTTCTGCAGTAACTAAACAGCTTAAACTCTGGGATGCTGGTGGATTTACTCACATGAGCTTCTTCCAAAACAAAAAGCTCAGGATGGACGTTGACTCGGCGGTTCCTAAACATTTACATTTGATATTTAGTTTGTCAGATCTCCTGACATTTTCTTTTAGAATTTGCTGGTACAATAATTTGTTTCAGCAAAGACAACACTCAGCAAAGAGGCCCAAAGCATGATACTTCCTTCACCATGTTTCACATGGGATAAGGTTCTGATGCTGTAATGCGGTGCTTACGCCCAGAAATAACGTTTCTCATTTATACCAAACATTCAGTTTTTGTTGTCCACAAAACATTTTTCCATAGCCTTCTGGATTGTCCATGCATCACATGTTGGGCAGCAATTTTCTTTTTGAGAGAACCTTGCTTAATCATATGATGGTTTTGAATTTCCTCTATTTGTACCTTTTCTAGTCTGCTGAACATCAGCAACTCTTTTTTTTCTGAGGTTGTCAGAAAGCTCCTTTGCTTGTGCTGTGATACACATCCACATATGTACTGTAAAGACTGACTCTAATTACATAGACAAACTAAGTGCAGAGAGAGGTTCACGTACTTCTGCCTCACATATATGCAACATTGGATTATATTCCTCAAATAAATAAATGGCCATAATATTTTTGTCATATCTGATCAAGTGTTTCTCTTTATCTAACTTTAGAAATTGCGTGAAAATCTGATTGTTTTGAGTCATATGTACACAAAAATATAGATTATAAAAGGATTTGGAAATGTTCAAGAACTACTGGATGTACAGTACGTAGTCTTGTGAAGAGAGTTTTAAAGACCTTGTAGAAACATATTGTGCAATACATAAGGAAGCGAAACATTCAAAGATGTGAATAAAACCACCCAGCAGACATAATTATTACTTTATAATATCTAAATAAGTTACAAAGGCAGCTAGATTTATGTTCAGTGAGAGTTCTTAGCACTTCTAAATAAATTATTAACAGATTTGAGGTGGCATATCACAGCAAATTAACCTATTTTTTAAGCGTTTAAGTCACAGTACTGCAAAACTGGGATTATGGGTTGCGGATGTGGGGATAACCACGCATAGCTAAATTAGCATATCTGCCATATTTACCCCTAAATTGTTTCAGACATGGAAGGAACAACCCAACTCATTTTGAGGTGCTGAAAACACCTCTAAATGAGGTTTTTTTTACATTTTGAAATTGGCTCTAATTTTTATGATGCAGGGGAGTGTAGATACTTCTCACAGCCTTTGATACAAGTCCACGCAAAGATTGCATCATCAATATTGCATCATCTCTGCCCCATGCCTTGGATTTGCATACAGATGCAAATCAGATGATTTCTGCTATATCTGTGGTGAAGCGAGGTGCCTAAACTATGACCAACATCAATGGTGCCTCTGTGGTGACTTAATGGTGGTTGCCATTGTGCTTGGTCTCTGGGTTGGATACACAAAACATTGCGGTTTCATATGTGAATGAAACAGTCAAGCAAGAGAAGAACACTACAACAAAAACTGCCCACTCAGACATTCGCTGCACCTGGGGACAAAAATCTTCTTCATCCAGCACTTGTTTAACCAAAAAAGATTCTGCTACCACGATTGCATATCAAGTTGGGTCTTACGAAGAACTTTATGACGGCAATAGACGAAAATGCAGAAGCATTCCAGTCTGCTTTGTAAATTTCCCAATTTTGGTCCTCAGATTTGTGTGCTTCTGCAAGATAAAAAGTTTCACTGTTTACTGCATAGCAAGGAGAAGGATGCACGGGCAACATTCCAGTTAGTGGTAACACATTTCCTTGGAAACAACAGGGAAGACAACTATGAAGGAAAATCTCCTTAAGGCATATAAAGAGATTGGCTGTAACATGTCTTTAAAAACTTATTCTTGCACTTTCATCTAGACTTCTTTGTACCAATTGTGGAACATTCAATACATAGATTTGTTATTTAGCAGACGCCCTTATCCAGAGCAACTTATATTTTAATACAGTCTTACAATCCAAGCTATGGTGGATTAAGGGCCTTGCTCATGGACCCAACTGTGGTGGCTTGGCAGAGGTGGGATTTGAACCCTGGACCTTCTGGTCCAAAGTCCAGTACCTTAACCGCTAGTCCACCCCAGTCCCAATGAATAGCACGGTCAGTGATTTCAGCAAGAAATTGTGAATATGGAAAGATATAATCCGATACCTGAATACAAGAGACACTTAAAAATGAACCGAGAAGTCAGTTACTTAGGACATATTTTGTTCAGTCCAATTACTTATTAGTTATTTGTTGCGCTTAGGCATGTAAATTGATTTATTAAAGTACATTTAAATACATTCGAGTTTCCACTGAATCATCTGGTGAAAAATACATGTTCATCTTCAGAAATCATAGCACCAAACTACCATTTTCCTCCTTATATTTGAAGTCAGCACATCAAAATCATAATGAAATTAAACATTTTACTGATGAGCCTATCTTCCAAAACTGTATACTGAATATATTTGAAATTTTGTAGACCAGTGTTATCCTCCGTATTATTTATTCAGTATTCATGTGAATAAGTGGTTGTTCATTTCATTGTGCAAACGAGACAAGGATGACAATGCATCTTAAGTATTGTGTTTTTGTGATAAACAGCGTGTTTATAAACTGACTATGTGCTGGCACCAAATGTCACGTTTGCCTAGCAGTGGTTGTGTTTATCTGGTTGCTGAAATGTGAATAGTTTTGTCACTTTTGTAATATTTGAAAATATTCAAGCTACAAATCATTGTGTATTAATCTGACATACAGCTCCAGAATTACTGGTACCTTTTTTAAAAAAAAAAAAAAAAAAAAAAAAAGTAATATTTTCCAAATTGTTTCACCTCAACACTACCTGGGTGTTGTTCTAAAATTCAGAAATCTGACTTGAACTGGTTTCTATGGTTGTTAGCGCTCTTATTGTCTAATGTTACTTTTGGCATTCCAGTACATTTTATAGGTGTCTGATTGTGCTGAGGTCAAGGCTCTGAGCAAAGTTATCAAAACTAATTGTATGGATGTTGGTTAAGGACAGCAGGGCTGAAAATTAATGACGACTTGTTGGCAGCGGAAACCTATACATTTTTCATTTTTCAAACTGCAAATATACTGATTCTATACTGCAAACTGCTGTTTGTCTGTATAGAATCCAAAAATGTATGCTTTGTAGTCTGATGTATTACAATTGAGTATTGCTGAAATGGCAGAGCTCAATAATCAGAAAACATAAAAACAAAAACACTGCTCTCAAAAATAGATATTTCAGTATGGGAGATTTCATTTTGAAATATACCTTAATTTTATATGTATAGATTTACGGCCAATGAGGCATTTGACATGGAAATTCCAATCACCTGACAAACATGCCAGGCAAGGCAAAGGAAGGCTGCATGGTGTACTAAATGCAAGGCTGCCATTAATTGTGTTTTTTAACCACTGTATGGATTTCATTTTTTTATAAACTGAATTATGTCTCCATAATAAACCCCAGTTATGTTTATTTTTCTAATAAATGTTCCTATCATTTTAGCCAACTTTACCAAAGAGTGACAGTAATATTTGAGCTGTTTGAATGACACAGAATGCTGTAACTGTTCTTTTTCCACGACACACTGTAAATGTTTCGTAAATAAAATGTATTTTTGTACACAAGTCATACACAAATTTATTCATTAGAATTCAAACATACAAACAAATGGGGATTCCTTACATTCATAAGAGATACACAGAGCATCAGGAACAACTGATGAGGTCCAAATTCATATGTGAAAGAGTGTGTGCATTACAACAATGTCCAAGGTGAACAAAGCTGTGGTTCTGTAGGCCTGAAACAGATTTATGTGGTTATAAAGAGGACCGACTTCTAGGCAACCTCTACCACCTGCCTCAGTTCCTCAATTAGTGGAACCAGCTCCTTCTCCAAACTGATGATAAGACCTAAAAATAAGATAAATAAGTGATTCATATGTCACATAATAGCATTCCTTTAAATGCAGTGTTTTAACTCTCAGCACAGAAAAAATTGAGGTCTTCATGATCAATCCCATTTTCCAAGTTTTTCTTGCTCTGATACAAGTCTTTTTTATTTTTATTTTGGTAATTTAACGTCTCTATCAGCATCAGTGGCCATTTCAGAGACGCACACGAGCTTATATCTATACACAAGGTTACATCAAGATTGTTGCACATGTACATGCTCAATTCAATAGCAAGAATTTTGATGCCCATTAGGAAAACTGAGCATATCCCTCCTGTTCTTTAAAATGCATTGGATACTGGTTATAAAGTGTGTTCATTACAATATTATTTTCCTAACTTTCATTAACATCATTTAGCAGATGTCCTTATTCACCATTTATACAATCGTCCGGACCTTCCGGTCCAAAGTTCAGGGAATTAACCACTAGGCCACCACAGTCCCAAAGCATTGAATGGCTTTCCACCGTACACTGCTTTTCAAAATCTTAGATCCTCTAATCTCTGTCCCTAGGTACAGGCTGTCCTCTTTTGGTGACAGGGCATTTAGTGTTGCTCCCCCTCTGCTTTGGAATTCCTTGCTTCCTATTATCTGCTCCTGCTCTTCATTATCGTAACTGTTCTCTCAATATTCGTCTGTTTCCTCTTCCATTTCCCTGACTAGTTTGGTTTACTCTTTATTCTTACTTAACTAATTTACTGGTACTTTGCTTTTGACTTGCATTGTGTACTATGCTGGTTGGTGGTAATATGCTAGTCCATCATAATGACGACTTGACTGAGTCCTGGCAGCAAAACCTGGCCGGATCAGCAGCCACACAGGCACAATTGGCTATACTTAAAGGAGCAGTGGATCTCCCTGTGCTACGATGGACTGCCTTCCTGTCCAGGCCATACTTGTGCCAGCACCTTGTGTTCTCCTGATAGGCACCAGACCCCAACAACACAGATGGGTTGATGACATGAGATGGAGACGAAGTTTTCAGCTTACTATGTTGCACATGGAATATCAGATTTATAGCATTCATGTGTGGCATAGCCTAAGTATTAGATAAACCTTGTATTGTGATTATCAGATTTCATAGAGCTATGCAGGTGACATGATTCAGTGAACTCAAAAAGATATCACGATGGGTATAAAAGGTCAGTTTTTTTTAACGAGTATTTAAATGTTTCCAAGCAAGGCTTAACCTAAACCTGCTCAACTCATCTTTCATTTAGACGCCCAGTCACACACTTACCTGTGTTGGCATTGCTGCTTGCGATGAAGCTGATCACCAAGGGTAATCGATTGAACTGCACAATCTGACAAAACCCACAACAGTAAAACTGTCATGCAACAATCTACTAATGACACCTTTTCTATAAAGAGTTGTGAATTCACAGTACCTGGTATGTGTTGTAATAGCAGATAATGCTCTTATTTTTTGACAGTCCCAGCTTGCTGCCCTGATCTGTGGCCAAGGCAAAGGTGGAGAGAAAGCCTGGTCGCAGGGCATATTCTGGAGCATTGTCATTTGCAACTACAGGGAAAGATGGCAACATTCATGTGTTGATAGTAACATGGAACAGAAGCAGCATTTTAATAAGTATGACCCCAACCACAAAACTCGTTATACCTTTGATTACAGGTACACCATCTCGGTCTGTTACGACTATTGCATGGAGGCCTTCAACCCTGTTAAAAACAAGAAAGTAATCTCAAACTAGTATGGGCAATATGTCAATATGATTTTGATTTGAAGTACATTAAATATTGTGCACATTTATCAGCACTGTGTGTCTAGAAGTGTTTACTCATTTAAAACTCGACCGTAAAATCTATGGATGGATGGATTGGATTAACCGTACAGTCGCGGCTGACTCTCGGTCACTTGATGGATCATGAATCTCCACACATTTCTGTCTTTCATCGATGGGATCCATGAAGTATTTCGGCAGGATAGTGGAGTAGTTTGCCATTGCTTTCTCCCCCCTCCCCATTTATCCGGGCTTGGGACCGGCGTGCAGCTGTTTCCAATTACACGGCTGGGGTGTTTGCATACACAAGTCAACGACAATTTAGAGGCACCAAGTAACCTAACACGCATGTCTTTGAACTGTGGGAGGAAACCGGAGTACCAGGAGTAAACCCACACAGACACGGGGATGGCATGCAGACTCCATACAGAAAGAACCCAAGCCGCTCCTCCCAGGGATTGAACGCGGGACCTTCTTGTTGTGACCTTCTTGTTGTGAGGCACCCACCGAGATTAATGATTAAAATGGATTGTGGCAGTGACTCAAATGCAAGTTAATGAAGTATTATGCTACATTTTGTGAAAATATCTGCAGCTATTTTTCGCTTGTAATCAAATCCTTGTTGAAAAGCAATATGGTTAATGACAGAAGATACAGGGGAAGGGATTCCAAGTATACATATGCATTTATATTGGGTATACCATTTATTATTTGCCACTTGATTTAAATGCAGTAGATTAACATTAAGCACAGTTGGTCTGGGTCCAAAGCCAATTGGATTCAGGAATACAGCAGGGGTAAGGCACCAGTCCGTCACAAACTCAACGCTTATTTGAATTCACTCACACTCAGGGACAATTTTCAGTAACAATCCACCTACTGGCATCCTTAGGTGCTTACGGATGTGGGGAGAGCATGTGAAGAAGAGAATCTAGAGTGTTAAAACTGTTCAGAACCATTGATTACATGGATAGTGGTAATATGCTATCAGAATTAACAGTGTTACACTGAAACTTACTCTAGTACTAATACTGCTAGTCACTTTATAATATGCAATACCATAAGTACTTACGTTGGCAGCTGTTTGTACAAGTACCTCTTTATATCCTGCAGTTACAACATAATGTGTTATGTCTCAGTAAATCAGTTTATATACTGTATACACACATACACACACACAAAGATTGGCTATAACATTAAATCTACTAAAGGAAAGGTGTGAAGACTAACGTGTCATACGTCTTGTCAATTCAGATATCTATCACATTGTATGATTTTTAAATAATTAATTAGCATTTTGTTGCATAAAATAAGTATTTGATTACCTACCAATCACCAACAATTCTGGCTCTGACAGACCTGTCTCATTCTCATTACTTGTATAAAAAAACACCTGTCCACATACTCATTCACACTCCAATCTCTCCACCATGCCCAAGACCAAAGAGCTGTCTAAGGGCACCAGAGACAAAATTGTAGACCTGCACAAGGCTGGGATGGGTTACAGGAAAATGTGCAAGCATCTTGCATATTGAGAAAGAAACAACTGTTTGTGCAATTATTAGAAAATGGAAGAAACACAAGATTCCTCAGCCTGGGGCTCCATGCAAGATCTCACCTTGTGGGGTAAGAATGATTCTGAGAAAGGTCAGGAATGAGCCCAGAACTACACAAGAGGACCTGATCAATGACCTGAACAGAGCTCTCAAAGATGGCTGTTAATAATACACTATGCGGTCACAGATTAAAATCCTGCAGGGCACGCAAGGTTCCCCTGCTCACACCGGTGCGTTTGAAGTTCACCAATGAACATCTGGATAGTCATGTGGTCAGATGAGTACAAAATAGAGGTTTTTGGTATAAACTCCTCTCGCCATGGTTGGAGGAAGACGAAAGATCAGAACACCATCCCAAGTGTGAAGCATGGGGCTGGAAACATGATACTTTGGGCGTGCTTTTCTGCAAAGGGGACAGGACGACTACACAGTATTGAAAGGAGGATGGATTGGGTCATGTATCGAGAGATTTTGGGCTTTCCTCAGTAAGAGCAATGAAGATGGGTCATGGCTGGGTCTTCCAGCATGACAATGCAACACAGACAGTGTAACTAAGGAGCGGCTCTGAAAGAAGCATTACAAGGTCCTGGAGTGGCCTAGCAAGACCTAAACCAAATAGAAAATCTTTGGAGAGAGCTGAAACCGAATCAACTGCGAAACCTGAAAGATCTGGATAAGATTTGGGTGGGCCAAAATCATTGTCAATAACTACAGGAAACAGCTGTAATTGCAAACAAAGTTCTTTTTTTTCCCTATCATATCAAATGCTTATTTGTGCAATAAATACAAATTCATTATTTAAAAATCATACAGTGTCATTTTCTGGCTTTTTAAGATTCTGTCTCAGTAGTTCAAGTGTACCTACTATACAAAGGACAGACCTCTCAAATATTTCTAAGTAGGACAACTTGAAAAATCAGCAGTGTATCAAATACTTATTTTCCCCCACTGTATGTGTGATATATAAAAAATACAATTAAAGTTCCAGCTGATAAGGAACAAACTTACATCTGCCATGTTGTTTAACAGCAGTGTACTGCCACTTCCTGTAACAAAATTGAAACTGATATTACATCAAAAACACTTTTACGTGAACCTGACATGCACAGTAATGACACAGAATTCCGTATACTTTAAAGAACAATTAGTAAAACTGAGTTTATATCGTCCATGATTTATATAGGCCACGTCGTTCCATACCGATTCCGCACACTTTGTAACTAGCTAAGTCGATACGACATACATAACATGTCACATCTGTTTGGTTTCAAACAATTATATTTGAAATATAAATTACAAATAAAGATAACTATTCACTGCCGAATACTGTTTATGATGTGTTTTAAATATGAGAGACGGCACGGCGTGGAAACAACAGACATGTCAATTAATCCGGACACGTTTGTTTTCTTTAACTAGACATAATTAATACAACATGTATTACACAACATAATAATAATAAAGCCATAGGATTTCAATAGTGTGCTTGCCTACAGCAATCACACTAATTAACAAACCATTACGAATTAATGGAACGCTGCTGCTGCACAAGCCTTTTAATGATTTCACATTTAAGCTATTAGCAGCGCTTAGATGCTTTGAATAGACACCGTACAAGTTAAACTACATATTTATAAATAAAGTAGAAAAAATTGAGGTATTAATAAATATCAGTACCTTTATCACACCACTAACGCCTTCTGTCTTATTTACTACATCACATGATGCAGAACGCCGCAGCGCTTCCATAAACGTAACATCCGGCTTAGAGGAAATCTTATTACCTCTAGTGGCGAAGCGGCGTCATTTCACATTAATGTCACGCGTACACTTTTTTTTAGCTTAGTAACATTTTTTCTAAATTGTATTGCGATAATTAAGGAAGTCAACAGACCCACTTTCCTGTCGCACATTCCCAATTCAAATGCTGTTGTGGTCACTAAAATCACAGGAATAAAAAGTTCTAGATCTAGATCCTGGATAACTGCAGGACGAAAATTTGCTACAGATACCACATTTCCCATAATGCCCCGGCATCTTTACAAAAACCTGAGTGGCTGATGTTTTTAGTAAGAGCCAGTTTCTTTAATAAATAAAAAGATGTTTTTAAGAAAGTTGGAAAAGTTGCAGCAAAGATAATGACAGCTCATTAACTACAGTATTTCACATAACTGAGTACATTTTTGTAACTATTTTATCTTTTAGAACACTGAAGCATACCTGTCAAGTGTTGGATTTAAAAATGAGGGAAATTTTTCCCCTTGCGCTTTGAGCCGTCCCACCATCCCAACTGAGGTTCAGTATCCCTTACATTTAAAGACAGGTTTACAAGAAATCTAAAATAACCACCTGTGAACTACTAACAAACTACAATTAGATAATCAGAATCTGATAGGCCTACCTTTGTTGACACTGAAATGCTGTGGGCATTTCCAGTTTCAGGTTTGTTCCCGCTGTCACTAACCTCGCATAACTGCGACTTGCAGCACCCTGGGTGGCAAGGTTAGTGACTTTTCAGTTTAAAGAGGCACATGCATGTTTCTTTAAAATTATAATATAATACAGCAAATTTATGGGAAAATGCTAATAGGATGGCAGGAAAGTGGGGTAAAAAACGGTAGTTTCCCGACCAAAACGGGAGACTTGACAGGTATACACTGAAGATATGACACTTTGATACAATGTAAGGTCGTCAGTCTACAGCTTGTATAACTGTGTAAATTTGCCCTGCCCTCAAAATAACTCAACACACAGCCATTAATGTCTAAACCACCTGCAGCAAAAGTAAGTACACTCTAAGTGAAAATGGCCAAACTGTGCCCAAATTGTCAGTACTTTGTGTGGCCACCATTATTTTCCATCACTGCCTTTACTCTCATGGGCATGGAGTTCACAGGTGCCACTGGAATTCTCTTTCACTCCTCCATGATAATATCACAGAGCTAGTGGATGTTAGAGACCTTTGCACTCCCTCAGCTTCCGTTTGAGAATACCTCACAGACGCTCAAAGGGTTAAGGTCTGGAGACATGTTTGACCTTTACCAGTTTCTTTAGCAAGGCAGTGGTGGTCTTGAATGTGTGTTTGGGGTCATTATCATGTTGGAATACTGGCCTGTAGCCCAGTTCCAAAGAGCTCCATGCTCTGTTACACAGTACATGTTGGTATTCATGGTTCACTCAATAAATTGATGCTCCTAACCTATACAGCAAACTGTTTACTGTATGGTAAACTGGTTTTATTGTGTATAATATTTAGAAGAAGTTTCCTTTTGGGACAACAGCTGTGCAGACCAGTTTGATACAGTGTGTGGTGTATGGTCTGAGCAGTGACATGCTAACCCCCACCCCTTTAATATCTGTAGCAATGATGGCAGCAGTCCTAAATATATTTTCAAAAGCCACCCTCTGGATATGATGCTGAGCATCATTTTACTCAACTTCTTTGGTCTTGGCAACCGTACTGCAGCTTACTTTCAGGGTGCTGGCAACCTTCTTATAGCCTAGATCATATTTATGTAGAGCAACAGTTCTTTTTTCAGATCCTCAGATAATTCTTTGCCATGAGGTGCCATGTTAAATTTCCAGTGACCAGTATGAAAGATTGTGAGAATGATAACACCAAATTTAGCACACATTCTCCCCATTCACACCTGTAACACTAATGAGTCACATGATACCGGGGAGGGAAAATGGCTATTAGGGCACAATTTAGCAATTTTTATTTAGGGGTGTACTTACTTTTATTAACAGCGGTTTATGCATTAATGGCTGTGTGTTGGGTTATTTTAAGGGGGCAGAAAATGTGCACTGTTATACAAGCTGTAGACTGACTACTTTGCATTGAATTAAAGTGTCATATCTTCAGTGTTGTCAAATGTAAAGGTATCATAAAATAGGTACAAAATCTGAGGGGTGTACTCACTTTTGTGAGATACATTATAGGTTTAGTAAGTGCAGTCATTAAAAATACTTGACAGAATAATGCCCACTTTAGTGTTATATCATGTAATGTAATGTTTTAGTAGTGAACAGGTTTCTTTTTATGCATAGGAGTTGTACCCATATGACAGATTGGCAAGCAGAGTAGCTGTTTTTATTGTATACACAAGCAATGAGCTTTGAATTGCAGTATTACACCTTCTAAGGTGACTATATTTTGGTTTTCAAGAAAGGAACCTCTGGTTAAAATGTTCCATGTATGTTACCATATACTCCAAGTTTGTTTTGGATGGGTTACTCAAATAGTGGCTGGTAAAACATGCCAACATACCAGTGTCAAAAACACAACATACTGAATGTCTGTGTTATTTTGTTTTGTATTTATTTTTGTTCCATTTTGTTTTGGTTTGTGTTGGTTTTCTTTCTGTGTGTATTATCTGGTGATTTCACCTGGTTTCATTGCAGAGTTAGTTGATTTTTTATTGCCATGATTCTTCAGTTTAGTTTTGTGCCCTTGCCATTTATGCACTGGAATTCCAAACGTTGTTTAATGAGGGGTTGTACAGATTACACTGGCTACCTGTTAAGTGCAGTGCTCTGAGTGGTAGGTTTATTCATACTGCTCACAAAAATAGGGGATACTTCAAAATGAAATCTCCCATAATTAAATATCTGCTAATTTTTGTGTAGTCTATTTAACTTCAGATCAGGATCAATTGCTATTTATGACAGAAACATGGGTATAATGGTACTAGTCAGAAACACACACACTGAGGGCAATTTAGAGCAACCAGTTAACCATGTGAATGTCTTTAGACTGTGGGAGAAAACCAGAGCTGAATACTAAGAACCAGGTCTATAGGTGTATTTAAATATTGATTAACAACCTACTTTTTCTAATAATAGTTCCTGAGTATTATGATGTTTATAAAGATCCTAGTTGTTTGTTTGGCTTATTTAGTGTTGCTTTCAGCCTCAGTGGCTATTTACTACAGACATAATGTTACGTTGATACACAAGTTTTCTCTGAAACTAGACATACATAATCATATCGAGCTAGTTTAGCATCATCAATTGACTTAATGCATGTCTTTGGACTGTGAACCAAAGTGGATACAGGTAATTCCACACGAATTCCAAGGATGATGGAAGCAATGCACCACAATGCTGCTCAAATATACTAGTCATTTTCATAGGTCTACAAAGCTAATCATATCACTAACTCAGCAGCCAATATTGCTCAAACTTTGAGCCTAATCCACATTTATATATGTATGTATATATATGTGCTGTCTGAAATATTTACAATATGTAGGTTTAGTTCGCAATAATGATCTGATGCTGATATAATAGGTATATTTTAAAAGTAAACTAATTTCTCCCAGGTTTAGTGGCTCTGAGCCTGCTGATTTCTGTTATGTACTACAGCACACAATACAACCACAGGCCACTGTTAGATCTCAGCTATTTCTTATTATTCATTAGGGATTATTTTTTGTTTGTCATTTATCAATGTATCAATGAATATCTGTGTTTTCTTGGATTAGGATGGAAATGTTTTGTTTTTTTCTCTCTGTTTTTAGTATGCAGTGTTAAGAAAGAATGCCTTCATGTGAGGATTAGAACAGAAACAATGAGTGCCTCAGTATTTACAAACCAGGCAAAGAAAGTCTAATCCTCTCCTCAACTTCATCTCACAAACATCAGTCACACAGTCGCCCAGGCAACTTTCACAAGCCCAAAACCTTCAAACCGCACCTCCACCTTCTGTTCAGCATTTTGTTCCCAAGGGTCACTCTACTGCATTTATATCCTACAGGCTAGCAAGATAAACATCTAACAAGTGTGTGGAGTTTCTTGAGCAATGGGACCTGAATTATCAAATTCGTCAACAGAAGCTGACAGCTTTAGTGGAAAAAGTGCTTTCTCACAAATGGAACATAACATCGTTGCTGGATACCTGATCACTGCATGTAAAGAGTAGTACCTTTGTGTGGCTGTATGTGTGAGTAATGTGTTGCAGTGTATAGGATACATGTGTATACTTCTCAGTACTTAACTACTGATGTCAAAGGAATGACAAGTAGATTACTGCACTATCATTCTATGCATACAGTAATTATGTGATTTTGCATATAGGCTATTTGGGAAACAGAAGCGTAGATAGTTTGAGGCTTTCATGATTTTTTCAGGCTTATTTTGAAAGAACATGGTCTAGTCCAAAATGCTGTTAAGGTAAACATTCTAAGAATATGTTTTCTAAGTCTAATTTTACCCTTTTCTTTCCATATACAAGGTGTGATCAGTTTGTCCAGTAATCTTGTGGTACTGCTAATGTTTGTAAAGTTCAAAGAGTTGCGTAACTCTACGAATGCCATCATAATTAATCTGGCCTTCACTGATGTTGGAGTGGCAGGTATCGGTTATCCAATGTCTGCTGCTTCTGACCTACATGGCAGCTGGAAATTTGGCTACACTGGTTGCCAGGTTTGTTGTAAATGCATACAGCTGTACACACAAATTGTAGAGCAAAGTGTAGAGCAGAATGATCAAGTAAATCAAGGTGAATCTGTATATATACAGGGTGAGTCAAAAGTCAACCTTATATTTCAAAAACAAAAGGGAAAATAACATGACATAATACCCCAGCTAGTAATGGATTAGGGGGCACTTTCTTTTAGGCTATGCCCGGAACATGGCCACCATATTGGATCAAGGGCAAGTTTTTCCTTGGGGAAGGTAGGAAAAAACCATCAACACAAAAAGTTAAAAAAATGTTGTTGTTCATTAAAAGTAAATTAAGATGGAATTGATGATTGTGATTTATGAGGAACACAGCTGACATATCATAGCCATAGACTTCAAGACCACCAGTTTCACACAGAGACTCTCATGCATCCCCTCACAGTCAAATTCCAAGTACAGTGGAAGGCAAGCCACTGCTAACAATGAAGTGATTTTTGACTCACAATATGTATATATACTCACTGGCAACGCACTGGCAACAGGTAAACCTGTTCAACTGTTCAACTGTATGTTAATGCAAGTTTCTAATCTGCCAATCACATGACAGCAAATCAATGCATTTACACATTTAAAGACAACATGTTTAAGTATCAGAATGGGGATTACAGCTGATTTAAATGACTTTGAGAGTTGTTGGTGCTAGACTGGCTGGTCTTATTATTTCAGAAACTGCTGATATAGTGGAATTCAATCAACAAACAATCTATGGTTTTCATATTAATGTCTGGAAAAAATATCCATATAGTGGTTTCCTGATGCTAGAGGTCAGATGAGAATGGCCAGACTGGTTAGAGCTGATAGAAATATTAATTAATTTAAAAAACCACTTGTTACAACCAAGATATACAGAACAGGATCCCTGAATGCACAACACATTAAACCATTAAGCACATGAGCTACTGTACTGTATGGTGCCACTCCTTTCTGCTAGGAACAAGGTAAATGAGGACATTTGCATGGCCTTACCAAGATTGAACAATATAATATTTGAAAAACATTAACTGATTTGAGTGGTATTGATATCTGCTGTGGCATTCGGATGGTACTGTCCAAAATTGGCATGAACAACATAAAAGCATGGATCCATCCTGCCTTGTATCAACGGTTCAGGCTGCTGCTGGTGGTGTAATGCTGTGGGAGATATTTTCTTGAAACACTAATACTAATTAATACCAATTAATACCATCTACCATATGCCATGTCCTAAAGCTCAAATCCTCTCAAACCTTCTTAAACATGACATTGAGTTCACTGTGCTAAAATGACTTTAAAAGTCACCAGATTTTAACAGAGCACCTATGGGTTGTAGTGGAAAGGAGATTATATTATGGATCTGCAGCAACTGGGTGATGTAACCCAGTACTAGCAAGGTGAACCTAATAAAGCTGCTGGTGCATGTATGTACATTTGTATATGTCTGTCAGGGGGTAGACCATGAACTAGCATGTGATGCTTGTCTGTATTTTGCAAAATGAATATAACATGTAATAAGAAAATAAAAGCTAGACTCATGCTCAGGATTCTACATAGTATTCTCTGGAAATGGGATATTTCTTAAAAATATGTACGGCTACTTGTGTGACTTTAAGCCAATCTATTGATAACTCTGTTATAGATTTATGCTGGTCTGAACATATTCTTTGGGATGGCGAGTATTGGCCTACTAACTGTGGTGGCTATTGACAGATATATTAGCATCTGCAGGCCTGATATAGGTAGGAAAGTGTTTAAACTGTGTACTTGCAAAAATATTTTCTCGTCAGATTTCAGCAGCTTTGGAAAATTGCATGTCTGTGTGCATGCAGGCCAGAAGATGACAGCATGCTCATATAAACTGATGATTGTGGCAGCATGGTTAAATGCAGTGTTCTGGTCTGCCATGCCAATCGTGGGTTGGGCTGGATACGCTCCTGATCCAACTGGAGCCACGTGCACCATCAACTGGAGGAACAATGATGCGTGAGTTTTACTTGTACAGGCAAAATTTCACACCTCAAATTTGCTACCTAACCAGTCATGCAGCCTATGCTTTTAATCACAGAATTGTGTTTTCTCTCTTATTTTGTTGAGACATAAACGTTCCCCTACTCTTCCTTTCAGGTCCTTCATCTCCTACACAATGGCAGTGGTTTCTGTAAACTTCATCATACCACTCTTTGTCATGTTCTACTGTTATTACAATGTTTCTGTCACCATGGTCAGGTACAAGGAAAGTAACTGCCTGGACAGCATCATCATCGATTGGTCAGACCAGATAGACGTAACCAAGGCAAGTATTTTTGGTTCTGAATCCTAATGACTGTGTCTTCATTCTGCTCTAGGAACCACTGGTGTTGTGATATTTGACTGTGATTTTGCAGATGTCTATTGTGATGATTGTGATGTTTTTGGTGGCGTGGTCTCCATACTCTGTTGTATGCCTCTGGGCATCATTTGGCGATCCAAAAAAGATTCCTGCACCAATGGCCATCATTGCCCCTCTATTCGCAAAGTCCTCCACTTTCTACAATCCCTGCATCTACGTTATTGCCAATAGGAAGTAAAGTCAATCTCATTTTCAAATATAATCAGCAACCCGATGATGCACTGTCATTAATTTCATGCATTTCTTCGTTGGTTTTAGATTCAGAAGAGCCATCATAGGATTATTGCGATGCCAGACCCGACGGCGCGTTACCATCAACAACCAAGTTTCCATGACTGTCTCCCAGTTACCACTGAACCAAATAGATAGTTTATAATACTGTCAGATCCCACCTTGCAATCTGCTCAGCACATGATGCTGTTTCATTATAATGGCAGTGTAATTATTTTGGCTCACTTGCTATATAACATAACATTGTTATGTAAACATTAAATATTGATTTATGTTACTGGTGGTTGTAGAAATGTTGTCAATACCACGTCTTGTCTAACACCACAGAATATCCAGTACATCTACAATGCTGGACAAAAGTCTTAATCATTCTCTATTTTTTTTTTTCAATTACAGACTATAGTCCATCTGTTAAGCACCTGGAAATACAGTCAGGACAAACAGACAGGAGTGTGTAGTTAAGGTGCTACCTGTATCTTGATGGTGGACAACAAAACTGTGGGAGCTCCTAATTCTTGTCAGTGGATCAAACTGACCTCCCTACTGGTGGTCTGTCTGTGTAGTCCAGACCCTGTTCACCACATGTGCCAGAGTGGTCAAGATGATGGGAAATTCATCAAAGCAACCCTCCTGATTTTCTCAGTCTAATGATGCCCTTTCTCAAAGTCTGACAACTGGGCAAAATGTTGTTAAGGGCATCTTAGAGACATGTCTAGAAATCAATGATCTCTCAACAAGAGGTACATTGCACAAAAGTCTCCTCTGAGAACCTTTTTATAGACAGTGTAGGAAGCAATTTGATGCCCTCCTGTGGCAAGGCCAAGTGTTTAATCAGACAGCACCTTTAATCATTTACATATCTGCCAATTTCATGCCAAGTTTTGCAAAATCTGACATTAATGTGATCTTTGCACATTTCACAATATTGAATAATATTTCATGTAGTAGAACTGCGTACATGTATAGCTTTCTTTATTAATTTAAGTTTTGCACATGATAGGAATCATGCCAGTCTGTCACATGAGTACTTAGCATCTTAAATATGATGCAACAAATGTACAGTTCATTTACCAAGTATTCAAGTCAATGAACGACTAATTTTAAACTTTACACAGCTGTACACAAGTTTCTGTCTATCACTGGAACTGGTTGTCCCAATACACCTTAGTCCTGATAAATTATTTGTATTAGTTCATTAGTTTAGTTTTTTACTTTCGCTCTAAGGCTCATGCTGGAGAGAAAACAATATAGAAGGAGGCTTGGGAGTAATCTGAGGAACTGTTTGCTTGCTGACATGCTTAAGGTACATTCTCTTCCAACCAAATCCCGATCTCATCACGGTTACGTTTCATCCATTCAATGTTGCTCTTCACTGTTTCCAGAGCCTGCTTTCTTGGTGTCTCTCCTGCACCGGCGTTTGGATGCAAGGAGAAGAAGTGCTCCAACTAAAAAGGGGCAGATAAATAAATTGTATTTATTAGCAGAAGACTAATAAGAATGTGATTTGGAAAAATAAAAGCTGCATTAAAGTAGTTCAAGTTAAAGTATTATGATATATAAAGTATTATTACAAAGCCATTATGTTTCCTGATACAACCTAACTGCACACAGTGAACAATTTATGCTTTGAATGTTCAAGTGTAATTAATAGTACTGAAATCCATTTTGGATTTCTGGATTAATTATTTATATACACGTGTTGTTTTTAAGGTGTTGTGTTTGTTTTAAGGTGTTGTGGTTTAAGGTAATATTGGGCAATTTTCATATTCACAGTGTACAAGCTTAGTGGACAGAGCTTCTTGGTTATGGGATGCATTTGTGTCTTGAGGACAGCATACAGACATTGAGGGAATATTGAATTTGAATCAAGATGAAGAAGTTGGATTATGCAATGTCCAAGTCACAAAAAAAGAGACCATAAAACAAATGTATATTTACATGCATGCATATATATATATATATATATATATATATATTAGAGCTGCAACAAAGAATCGATAAAATAGATAAAAATCGTAATTTTATACATATTTCATTATCGATTTGTTGTGTCACACGATTTATGTCTTACTCGCCTTTACATATCCAATTACGTCACGCTTTATAAACGTTGGAAAGTAATAAATAACACTTGAACGGAGGGACACTGAAATTTGTAAATAAGTTGAACATTAAGTGTGGTGAATACGAGTGAACACTCTGTGCTCGATTATGTGAGACTGTCATTAGCACTATGTAGAGCGGCTAACGGCTACATGTTGTACACGCTGTTAAGTTGCCAAGTAAAAGAGTTGTACTGCATCCTCATGTCTGTGAATGATTACCTGAAGTAATCCACAGTATTAATATTATATAGCGAGTCTGAAGAGCACAACATTAAGAAGTTAATACATTCTACAAAAGAAACATGACCGATGCAGAGAAGAAGGTTTGGCTTAAATCCTCAAAAGTGTGTAACATGCAAGCTTTGCAAAATTGATTTGACTTTGCACAGGAACAAGCGGTGAGGATACAGAACCTGAAATGCAAACATGTTAAAGTAACCGATGAGGATGAAGGGAGCTCAGCAGCAGGGTAAATCACCGCAGTATCCCGAGTTTGTTTGAGGAAATGTAACAGAGCACTTACACTATGCGAACTGGCATAGCATAGCACGGTTCATGCTCTTTTTAAATTGTTAACTGGATAATGGCAGTGATAGAGTACGTGTGTGTTACTTTTAATTTAAGTGTAATTAGCTTAAGCAGTGTTTATGTGCTTTATAAATAAATATATACAAGAAACGGGATTTGAACCCTGGACCTTCCGGTCCAGAGTCCAGCACCTTAACCGCTAGGTAACCACAGTCCCTATTGTTAGACAGGGATTTAGGTAACATATTCGAGTTACTCAAATTTGTGTAATTAGGTATTTACAAACTGTTACATATTGTGCATATGTCTTAGCTTTTGCACTTTAGCTTCTTAAATTTTTTTTTTAAATATCCGATTCATCGATTAATCGGAAAAATAATCGACCGATTAATTGCTTATTAAAATAATCGTTAGTTGCAGCCCTACATACATGTAAAACCAAAGCATTACCGCTGGATAACGAAAAGACTAACGAAACCTCATTATATAAGACAGCGGCAGCAGCTACTCAGTTGAGCTCACTAGAGCTTCTCCCATCCATAGTAACAGAACATAACCACCCCCTACAATCAGTACTACAGGGCTGACTAGTTTTTCCCAATAGTACCTAACTTTTGAAGTTCAATTCTAAGTTCAATAAACAGATGTTTTTAAGTTTAGCGTGACCTTTTTAGAAAGAGGTTGATGCACTCGACTTTTCACCCTACTATCACCCAGATGAGTCCCCTCAGAAACTCCTGCCGAGACTTGTGATGGACTTCTGTCTCACACGGTCCACTGGATTCCAGGACAGATCCCAGACCCCCACAAACCTGAGCAGCATAAGTAGTCTTTTTTAACAAAATGATGCAAACCCACTTGCTGCACGACTAGAGTAACGGTACTGGACTGGCCTTCCTGAAGCCCTGGCCAGTCTAAAATAGAGAGGGTATAAAAGACCTCTTAGACTAAAAGGCACCCTGTGCAAATCAAACTCTGTCGTGGCTTTCATTATTGACCAGATAGAAATTTAAACAGCACTACTGTCTGCACTTAGCATCCCAAAAGATAAAGATACCTTTAACTTATGAACTTATGTCATTGGGATCAGCCAAGAACTGAAAGTATTAAATCAAATGGGCTGAACGTTTCTTACCAGCAGGCTATTCTAAGCAAGCGGCACCATGGTAACAAATCTACAGTCCTGATCAAGGAAAACAGTCACAGCACCAGCATTTTACTTTATTCAACCCACAGCATAAGCATGGATAAGATGATCGACTTGCTTATTCATTGAAGAACCTTCTACAGGATAGAGGACGTTCCATTACCACTGGTGTAGATCAGTGTGCATAGTTTAAGATAAAAAGGGATATTTTACATAATATCTAAATGTATTTGTGTCTTAAAGGGGATATTACTTAGTAATGCTCACAAAAATTAGGGCATATTCATTAGGGAATAGTTCATTTTGAAGTTACAGTCCCTTCATTTTTGTAATTAAGCAGTATACACCAGACAAGATTAGATTTTTTCCCAGTTATGGTGGGGTCAACCACTGGAGAGAATGGATTTTGAATTTTAAATTGTATTTGTTTTAACCAGTTTCCAAAGTGAGTGAGGTAACTGCAGAGGGAAACAATTCGGACCTGTTTCAGGCAGCCCACGCAGCTCATTATCACTACGGTGTGTAATTGCTTCCATTGTAATAGTGGGATCCAGATTGTAAGGACAGCAGTTGCCCGATTCTGACTGAGAATATCAGCATCACCGTAAAGGCAAAGACAAAAGCAAAGCATAACTATAAGGAAAGTGATTGTCTATAGATACTTGAGGAAAGTATGGGCCAAGTGGAACCTCATCATATATATAAAGCAGTAGCAGCAGTCGTTGTGGCACCCCTGGTTTTATCACCAAGCAGGGCAGGACGAATTTCAGCTCCAATCCAGTTAAGTTAAAGTACATCAAATCTTAGAAAAGAAACAGCCCTTAGCCTAGAGCCTGACTAAATTAGCAGATACACCAAGATTAAAAACCATTGCTGAAGAGTTACATAAAAAAGAAAAAGAGAGAGCAAAAGACAATGAAAAAGTTAATGTATGAATTATTTTCTCATCCTAGTGGGAAGTTTTGAGGGCCAGTAAAGAATTACTGTTTAATGTGAGGCCTGTTTCTACTAGGGTTGTGCCATATCATATTGTTTGCGATAATAACGGTAACATTTTTTGTAATGGATGGTATTTAGTACTTTTATTAGCCATGCCACTGCTATGCTTCTGCTGTGGTGGAGTTTGTCCCAAAAAAGGGAGCGACTTTGGTAGCATGGAGGTGCTTTTGGTACAAAATATCACATGTACAACAAATACAGTGATACGTAAACAAGGTCTGTAATGACAAATCTAATCTGTTCACCACCTCAAGCAGGAGCACGTAGCTATATATTGTATTGCAATTGCATGTTGTTGAAATATATCTCCAAATATATCGTGATCGCAAAAGTACCCTAAAATATCGTGATATTATATTAGGGTCATATTGCCCACCCCTAGCATCCATGCTAATGAGCACATTTTTGCTTCTACTTTTAGTTTACAAAATCTTTGTTGTTTGACCATCAATACTGTTTTTGTTGTTTTGTTGGTCATACTACACATCTGTGAATGAATGTTAATTTTTGTTTTTTGGTATCTGATCTGACAAATTGCAAATAGGACGCAGTGTTCTTTTTTGGAGTGCAATTCCCCTCTTCTTGCAACCCTGCCATGCACAATATTGTTGTTCAGTGTACTTCTAGTGATGGACTTTTATGTTTAAATGAGCCAAAGTGAGACAGATCTTTAGCTGCTCAGACTTTACTCTGATGCCTTGCTCTCGGAATGATCTTTATTTCCTGTAGACTGGGATTTTTGCCCTCTGCTGGGCCTGATTGGACGTTACGCTCTGATACCTGAAAACTCAAACTTCTCTCTCTGGCCTTCGTCACACCCAGATGCAATCACTCCATTTTGACAATCCTTTTCATCTGCTTCGTGACCTATTTTCAACATTGCGGTAGTTTAGTGCAGTGAATGTCTCGACACACACACCACAATGATATTTATACTGTAGCTTGATCATCCTGGTGCTACGCCATCTGCAGGAGCCTGAAGTTATTACCACCTTAAACAAGCAAGGTGGTTCATTTTTTTTTCCAATTAATCTAGATATTATATTTTGATGGCTACTGTATTACTTAATGCACTATGAGCACTATTGTGTTCCAGGAACTTTTCACTTAATGGCCCCTGCCGGATCACATCATATTTGGTGTTCCCTTACCTCATGATTTACACATTACGCACTGCTGGGAAGTACTGTATATATGAATTCACATTTTATTCACAAGTATCTTCTCTCTCTGGAAGCCTGATTTGCACTATGCAAAAATATTTCTGTTTAAGATAAATAACAATGTCTGATTTAAAAAAAATCTATTTCTAGTAAGCAGTTTTAGGACATGTGTTATAATACAACAGTTCATAACGCATGGAGGAAATAAGACGCATCACGGCTTACTAAATAACACTAAAAACAAGAAATTATCTCAGTCCAATTACAAAAGGCAGCAGTGGGCAGGAAAAACTCCCTAAAGATTATAAGGAAGAAACCTTGGAAGGGCCAAGAGCCATCCTCCCGAACAGCTTAGATATAATATTATAGTAATAGTTTAAATAAAGACAAGAACATAATAAACCCATTTTTGTTCAGCACGTTCCACAGATGGTTAAAGGGATTACATCCGGCAGCCAAGTCAGGCCCCTTTGACATGTTTCTCCAGACTCCCGGGTGGCACGGTGGCACCTCACAGCAAGAAGGTCCTGGGTTCATCCCAGGGTGGAGCGGCCTGGGTCCTTTCTGCGTGTCCTTGTCTGAGTGGGTTTACTCCGGTTAATTATGCATAACTGATTACACTGAATTGGCATCAACTCGATTGTGTATAGAACTAGTGGTGATATAACCTCGTGTGTGTCGCTGAGATGGCCACCGATGCTGATAGTGACGTTAAATAAAACAAATAAACAAACTCAAACCGCCCCTGAACACTTTTTGCATTGTGACAGAGTTCTTTATCCTGTCGGTATTAGGAAATACCAATGTCAGGAATGCATGTATACTGCTCACAAAAATGAGAGGGTATTTCAGAATTAAAGATTGCCCATTTTTTGTGTACCTTGTCTGCAGTGTTTAGGTAAGCGGCGCTTGTGTAAGGAAAAGTCATGGGCTAAGACCCATTGTTTCTTAACACAGCACTGCTCAGGACTGCTCAGTTCTGTCAATGTTTTTAAGTGTTAGAACTGATGGGTTCTTCTTTGAGAATATAACAAAGAAATAAATGATTTTATAGGGCACTTTCTGCTTCCCCGCAGCAGTCGCATAGCTTCACTGTCCTTCATAATAATGTTAAGAATTAATTACAAGATGCTACATGAAACATTAACCTGATTAACAGTCACTGTCCATGTTTGTAGATGAATAGCTTTTAAATATTTCATGAAGCAAACTGCTTGTTGTGGGGGTAAAAAGTGTCGTTTAGATATTCCCTGTAAAATGTTGGAATTCTATCGTTAAATAAAAATGTGGTGGGGGTCACTCTAGGGTTAAGCGGGAAACCGTGGGAATTAACTCTTTCCTAGACCGACCTGGCTGAACGAAGTCCGCTTGCATTGCCTATCTCTGTCGGTCCACCTTAAGAGCGCAGTCAGTCAGCGTTTTGCAGGGGGAGGCCCTCACATACACATGCCTAGCACTTTAAGGCGGACTGGAGCAAATAAAGCCGCACTTAAAGGCAAACACACTCCGAAATCAGGGTGGCAAACGAGGCTTCGTGTGTATAGCCGGTAACTTTACAGAACAAAACTACAATTTTTTTCTAGCATGTTTCGTTCAAACTAAAACGGTATCGTTTGGTAGGTTCAGTATTAGCACCATCACTAGAAAATACGTTTTAAAGTCACAGTGGCCATTGGAAACGTTCTTAAATTGACAAGCAGTTACTATAGTAAATTAAGTGACTGTATTATATTTTTACTATATTTAAAGACAGCACATGCACCAGCGTATTCCACCCCACCAACATATTCACTTAAAATGAAAAG
>JAUZST010042709.1:0-26399 GCA_034779995.1 Parotocinclus haroldoi
CACACACACACACACACACACACACACACACACACACACACACACACACACACACAAACACACACACACACACACACCACACACAACTGACAGTAAGATCAATAAGGCACTTAGAAACGTACTGCTCCATAAGCTACTGTGCATTATATTTCTGTTAAAGGAAAGCTGTGTGTGTAAGACAAACCTCTGCACGTCAACTTTGCCTTTTGCACCTCTTTAAAATCCATTTATATACAGAATATTACACATGCTAAACATTTGAAGGTGAAAAATTGCAAAGATAAACAGTATGCAAATATTAAGGAACACATTTGCAAAGAAAATGGAAATGTTACCACAAAACAATATACAAATATTAACATTTTGTATAATATATAGAGTATATACAGAATATACAGTTTGGAATTACTGAATAATTTCTTATTTTTTTATTTATAATTCAACAAGGTATAATTAAATCATTTAGTACTGTATGCACATAAACAGGTTCATAATGTTATTTAGAATACAAACTTATTCATCAAACTTCACAAATATTAAACAATTAATTCATAATTAATTTATATTCATTGTCATTGTACCTCTCTGGAGAAATTTCTACAACACCTTCAGAAGCTTTGACCAAAAGGGTGACTGGACTGGTAGGAAAATTTGTATGAGATCTAAGAGTAGGAATATTAAATCTTTTATTACTTGAGATCTATTATTATGATTATTATTATTATAACTATGCACATAAAATGACAATGACAAGACAATGCATCACAACAAAGCCTGCAAAGAGAATAGTGCAAGTAAAATGGACAGTGCTTCCAGTTTCAAGGTTTACAATGACCAACTAATGAATGACACTATTTCTGTGTTAGAATGTGTATAGAGGGTAACTGTTATTTTAATATTTGGTCCTGCTTAAAGAGGCATGTGTCTTGCGTTTAGTCCAGTTACTGGTTATTGAGGAGTCTGATAACTTGTGGAATGGAGCTGTTATAAGTCTGGTTGTAAGTGCTATGTTAGTACATCTTTTCAGATGGCAGTCATGTAAAGAGAGTGGGCAAGTCCCAAACCCGATATGATGTCATGACTAAAATAAGTAAGGTAGTAATAGGTAATAGATATAGTGAGGTAATAAATGAGCTTTCCTCATCTGATCCTTTGCAAAAAGTAAAACAGTAATAAAAAAATATGGACAGCAGTGGACTGAGCACACTGCCCTGAGGGGCTCCAGTGTACAGTCTGATGGCGCTGGATTACCGATCCATACAGACTGAGGTCTCTCAGTCAGAAAGTCCAGGATCTAGTTACAAAGAAAGTTATTAAGGCACAGCAGGCTCAGTTTTCCAGTCAGGTACTGATGAACAATGGTGTTGAATGCTAAATTGTGTATAAAGTGTGCAAGCACTTTTGTAAGTCGCTCTGGATAAGGGTGTCTGCAAAATAATGCAAATGTAAAGGTAACTGATGTCAACAAACAGGGTTTGAATGCATACATAATTTTAAAAGAGGTGGGGTGGGTGAGGTGAGGTGAGGTTAAGCCTGATAAAAGGTGATGGCTTTGGTTTGTCTGTGGAGTGGATGGGATGAAACACAAACTGTAGGCCTGTGGCAGCAGGGTTTTGATGTGGCTCAAGACAAGCTTCTCTGTGGTCTGAGGCATGAGTGTGACAGGATGTCCTTTAGGCAAGACACTGGAGACTTCTGCATGGAGATGGTTGTGGTCACCTTGAAGCATGTTGGAACAAAGGCATTGTTCAGAGTGCTGTTGAAGGTGTCTGGGAGAACATCTGCTAGCTTGTCTGCACGCCCTTTGTGTACACTGCCAGGAATGTTGTCTGGTCCAACAGCCTTCTGTGGGTTAACTCTGCACAGAGTTTTCCTCACTTCAGCCATGGTGAGACAAGGCTTACATCATTCTGTGCCTCGAACTGAGTGTAGGAGTTATTTAGTGCATCTGAAAAGGAGGCATTACAGGCAGGTGGAGCAGTCCTGATGGCCTGGATGCCCTGCCACATTCGCCGTGTCACCGCTGTTCTTGAATTAGTCATGAATGCCCTGGTAATGTATACACTTTGGCTTTCTAATCACCCGGGACAGTCTGGCCCATGCTGCTCACAGGACCACCTTGTCACCAGCTTTAAAGTCAGAGAGTCTCAGTCTCTCAGCAGTTTGTGTACCTTTGCAGTCATCCACAGCTACTGATTGGGTCATGTGGTGATTGTCTTGGAGACAGTGATGTCATCAGTGCACTTGCTGATGTAGCTGGTCATTGAGTTCTTGATTTAATTTTGTTTTAATTGCATTATGTGTAAGTGCATCTTTTGATATCTCAGTAATCATTGGTCACATTAAGGTGTGCTAAGTTCTGCATGTTCTGATGTTTTAACAATGCCTACAGAACCTTATTAATCTAACTACTCTTTATTTTATGAAAAGTTCCTAACCTCAAATCATTTAGCGTCCTTAGAAAGGCTTACAATTGTACAGCTGAAGGTTAGGGGGTTTCTGAAGTACAGGTGTGAGGATTTGAACCTTCACTAATGCCTTGATTAGTAGCTCAGGGCTTTAGGGACTGAGGCAATATTTTTGAGAGGTTTAAAGCGAGGGTTCAGTCTAAGTGCAGTGTAATATATCTAGAATAATAAACAGGACAAGAAACACTACTCATAATGGTAGTAAAATTAGTTTGTAAGCATATACTGCAGATTTCAACAGTGCAATATATTGCCTTTTACAAATGGTGAATTTATTTATTACACCACTCTAACACACACTAATGTAATAAACATTTAAAAAACCTTTATCTATCTACCTATCTATCCATCCATCCATCCAGCCATCCATCCAGCCATCTATCCACCTATCTCTCTGTCTCTGTCTCTATCTCAATATTTATCTTTCTCTCTCTGTGGCAGAAGTGATGAGCAATGGGAAATGAAGTAAGAAAAAGTTTTTATTAATTCATTAATCTTGACAAATAAAAATTTACCTAAACTAACATTTTGATGTTCCACAAATCTTTCAAAATATCTGTTTTTTTAGTTGAAAAGTGGTTAGTTGCCTGAAAACAATCACAAACCTAAAAACAGCTTAAACCTAAAGGAAAGCAAAATAAAATGCTGAGTTCTTAAACCACATTGCTGGTCTTCAGCCATCCAACTTAAATAATTACATCCAGATAGTAGGCTACAACTGTAAAAAAAACAATAAAAATAAATTAATGTAAACAACACAAAGTAACTAACTAGTTAATTAACTAATGAAATATATAAAAAAACTACAAAAACATCAATAACAGTAAATTTAAAAAAAAGAATCTTAAATGTTAGTATAGGTAGCAACAAAGACATCGATCCCTGATTAGATGCTCCTGGGTGAACCTGATGAAAGTTTACTGATTGCAGTCTGAATGCTTGGAGAAAGCTCAGCTTCTCATTTATTCTATATTGGCAGCTTTGTAACCTTGTTGCACGAACAGCAAACAAATGCATTTGTGGACATGACTGCAGGGCAAGGAATAATTCTGTTTCTTTTCTAGAGAAGTGAGGGAAAGCTTGGGTCTCCAGAAATAGTCAGTGATAGTTGAGCTACATGGAGCAGGACAGCCTAGCCAAGCTGAATCAGTCCAACTGTCTGCTGGCTAAATGCTCCTGTCTAATCCCTCTTGTGTCTTTTTCTGCTCAGCTTACGACACGTTTTTTGTAACACACTTCCTTTTCCATCTGATTGCCTACCAGAAATAAAACATCTGCAGATGTTAGAGTTGCAGTGCTTAGGGTAACAAAGTAACATTCAGCAAAACCTTTAGTATTTCTTAAATGTGGGTCTGGGGAAAGCCTTATTCCACATCTTACAAAGACCATGAGTGTACAAATTACTCTCACATAACGACCATGGAGTGTGCAGTGAACATCACTTAGACACATGATCATATAAAAATCATCTGATCCTTTTGAAAGTATGATATTGGAAATAGGAATTTGGAAAGATAAGTGCTTAAAAATAATTTATATTAAAATTGATGTTATCATCACAGAACTGAAAATGATTCCAACTCCATACCATGACAGACCCTGATTTTGACTTTATATATTATAGTTTATAATCTATTTTTGGTCTGGAACACACAGTGTCCATTAAAAAAAAACAAAAAAAAAAACAACCTCGATTGCTGGACCACAATACACATGACGGTCCATATCAGATGCCTCTGAGGCCAGAGAAGTCAAAATGCTGTCTGCTCTGAACCCTATTTTAAAAGGATAAAGGCGAAAAGCCAGGATCTGTCATGATATGGGGTTTGGTCAGTGCCCTTTGTAAAGGTCATTTTCAGTTGTGTGATGGCAGCATTAATGCAGGAAAGTATATATAATAGATTTTAGAAATTTTAGTAATATATAGATTTTAGAGAAACATTAAATCCCTCATGTTTTTCAGGGACATACATGCATTTTTCAACAAGACATTGCAAAACAAGTCAAATCAGGAAAAGATAGAACTGAAATGTGGTTTAATTATATTATACATTGTAGAGGGAGAGATATGTTAATTCCTTACAATATTTATTTGGGGAACATTGTTTTTAAACAGTTAACACAAGCTATTTATCTGGGGGGGGATGCTGCAAGTTTTCCTTGTGCAAATTAATGTGTTTTCTGTAAATTGGCGACAAAGGTTCTGCTAAAACTTTTGTTACAGTTTTTCTCAGTCGATTTGGTACATTTCTCACATCATGATTAACATTGGCATCATTGGTATGCATTACACACAGAATACAAACTTACACAGAACACAGTTATATATGACTGTTTGTGGGAGATTGACAGCAAGAAGTAAGACTGGAATTTCGTTTGCACTGCAATTTATTGACAAAATAGCTATAAATTCAGGAAAGAGACGACTCTTTGACAGCACACTATAACACAAAATAAAAAACTACAAAATGAGAAACTTACTCTAAACATTCAAAATAACCTGAGACAACAACTCGAGGAACTTTCTATACATCCTGACGCTCCTCTCTGTCGGGCCACTTGTTTTCATCCACGTCACACTGGATATCTTCTCTTGCAATTTACCATGGAAAGAATCTTCTGGAGTGTCTAAGCCAGCCTCTGCAGGCATCTGCTGTGATATTGTCACAAGCTGCATCCATGGCAGTCAGCAAATTCATTTGGGTTTATGGCTGGTCATCGTATGCCTTCCATCTCCAGGATGAGAAGAATTTCTCAATTGGGTTCTGGAATGGGGAATAGGGTGGGAGAAATTCCATCAGCATTCTATGATGACTAGAAAACCATTTCCTGACAGTGTTAGAGTGATGGAACCTCACATTATCCCAAATGACCACATATTTGGGCAAATCCTCTTGCATCACATCTGCATGTTTTGGGTTACATGTTACAGGTCCCTGTAGCATGAGTCCAAGAATGGGATGAGATGCTTTGTGTTATAGGGCCCTATAATGGGAATATGTGTAAACACACCATTTTCTGATATAGCAGCACACATTGTGATATTTCCTCCCCGTTGGACTGGCACATTAATGGTAGCCCTTTGGTCAATGGTTTTTTGACCACACCTTCTGCATTTTGCAAGGTTGAAGCCAGCCTGGTCCAGGTATATAAAAATGTGATGTGGTTCTCTTGATTCCGGCTCCATGATACGCTACAGCACAAAAGGAGTAACGAAGTACAAATAATGCTGATTATTGACAAGAAACAGTTACATACATTTCACAAATGTATCAGTATGCATATGGATTTTACCTGTACATACTGGTACTGTAGCTCTTTCACCCTGTCACCATTTCATTGAAATAGAACTTTATAGAGCTGTTTCATTGTCATCTAGTGTCGTTTCAGAACCTGGTCAATGGTGGAGATGCTTACAGATTGCTTACAGATCTCCATCAGCCTTATGGCATTATAACTCTCTTCACCCTGTTCACAGCTTTGTCTTTCCATTGTGAGACTTTGTCACACTGCAGCCTTTGGTGTTTATATATCTTTGTCAATTTAAGGTTCATGAGATGCACCTCTGACCTATTATTGAGAGATGTTTGACCATTGGTTGATCTAAACCTTTACAAATTCCCATTCTTAATTAAAAGCCAAAATTCACCTGAGAACAATGTAATCAATTGGGGATAAATTAGCAAAATTTACCAAAAGGTTTCAAAGAAATGTACAAATTATGCATGAGAGATAATGACAACATGTTTAGCACTTTTGAATGTGATGACCTAGGCAATGACTTAAAGTGTTTTGGAGGGTAAGGCAATTCAACAGACAATCAGTAGAGCACATTTTGATGAACATGACATGAGCAATTGATAATGCAAAAAACAGCTGGCAATTGTACCTGACTATTTGCATAAATGTACAAAAGCATTTGAATAAATGTGAAACTCTATGCTGTTATGATGTGCACAAGTGGCAAGAAGATGTGAAGATTGAATGAGCAGTTTTGAGAATGTCAATTGTAATCTGAAAAATGTACCAAATCGACTGAAAAAACTGTAATACATTTTTAACATACTATTCCCCACTGACCAAGTTCATCCTTGTTAGAATAGAATGTGAGGGCTATCCACAAATGTAAACAACTGGAATTTGCTGAATGCATCTTGGTATGATTATATCTATGGTCATATTAAATATTATTTAAGGGAATTGAGCATTTTGGCAGAAAACAAGGTGTTAAAAGTATGACTACACTCAGAAAAAGCAGATACCGCTGATAAGTGTGCAGGACAGTTTATGATGTGTTGGGGCTGTTGTTCTTCCAAAACCTCCAGCAGGACAATGATCCAAAACACACATACAGATCAGTACAATTATATTTTACAGAACACAAAAACAAACGGGCCATCTCACATTCCCTGATATAAATCTCAGAGAACCCATGGAGCATGTACAAGAGGACATAGGGCCCTGGACAATCTGGAGAGATACTAGAAAGACAAATGGTTGCAAATGTCTCTGCTCTATATTCTCCAGCCTTTTAAGAATTTATAGGTGTTATTGGAAAAGGAAGGTTATATAAGTATTGAATTCAAGGGTGCCAATAGCTGTGACAACCGTTGTATGATTAAAAATATTTTTAGCAAATATATTTAGTAACATTAGATTGTTTTTCAGTGAAATACTAATTCACCAATGTGCAAATTTTATTTTACCAAATGCTTTTTTTTATTGCTGAAATATGTTTTTGAACTTTTATTATTGTTTTTCTGAAACCAGTGTCCTTATATTTTATGACATTACCTCTTAAATGCACACAAAACCATATATTTTACTGTTTATATACTGTCTAATATACTTACCATGATTAAAGTTGTTTGCATTTGAGAAGTGAAGTTTGAACAGTTGTCTAAACGGCAGTATTTTCACTGCATCCATATGGGAAATGGACCTTGGAATAACTGAGGGCATAGTCATCGTCGCCGTCTTTAACAGCACATCATTCTTTGATGGATGACACTGTTGGGTAATTTCTGTTCTAGGAGCTTCCAGTCTGCTCATTCAAGCATAGAGATCATGGCTGTCCACAAATTCAGGTAAAAATGAAACTAGTCCAAGCTCTGGGGAGCCTTGACATTCAAAGCTTTAAACAAAAGCTTGTGCTAATGACGTCGCAACTGGGGAGGAGGTCGGGAGGGACAGACAAACAATTCAAATCAATCAAACCACAATGAGGAAAAGGTTAGCAGCAATGCTAGGGCTGAAAGAGAGAGTGAGACAAAGAATGTGACTGCTGATAAATAAATAAATATGCTTTGTTTGTTTTGTTTTCTCTTATGGGAGCAAAAGTTCAGGAAGTTCGATTTTTGCATGGCTTCACGCTGTTAGCTTCAAAACCAAACTTGTGTCATTCAAATAACACACAAGCACACACACACACACACACACGCACACGCACACGCACACACACACACACATGCACGCACACGCGTATGCTTCCTGTGGAGTGCAACAGAAAACCATAGATCATGTGCATTGGGAATGAGAGATGTAAAACCACATTCATTCAGGCATGCTTCAGTTAGCAAGAACAAGTCAAAGCAATGTTAGCATTAGCATGCCTGATGAGGAACGTCCCTATTTCGACAGGGATCTCACATTCAATCAGTGTGACATAATGCTTTACAAACAGTCTCTGGAAAATTTTAATTACGGCCCCTAATTAGGCATTCCTCAAGTCATAATCACTCCAAAAACAAATTAAGCCATGGCTATTTTAGCAGCGTAATGAAGCACTGCTGCTGTTTATTTGTTTAAGGCTGTCATGTTCAAAGCCAAAGAGAGCTGCATTGCTGTTCTTCACTTAACCTCTGCTCCAGAGAATTGTGAGTAAACATAAAACATTTAATTCTGCTTTGGCGAATGTCATTTGCCCAGCTCCGTATAGCACTAAAGTGCCTCTCTTCATCTGAGCACTTTGTACTCTACCAAGTACACCCTCATGATTGCAGATTCCTAAATGCCTAAACCTGGAAAATTAACTGCAAAATATTAAACAGCTGAAGCATCCAGAATGATACTGATTAACTGACATGCTTGTACAACTCCAACTGCTATGCCAATGAAGTACATCTAAATATTACAAAAAAGCGATTTGGGTTATAAGCTTTTTATTATTATTTTAAAAAAATTATTAGTTCACATTTACTCAGCAGGTTACTCAGGGGTAGGGCCAACCAAAATGTACTGTGTTGATAAATGTGTTGCTCAGTATGTTAGGTCATTAAACTTTATATGTTAACTTACTTATTTGGTTGCCTGATTACTGAGACTCTAACAGATTACTTTTAAAGGTGACCTATTATAGATACAGTCATTTATGTTGACAGTTCACTAGGGAGTGAATTGCAACACCAACTGAATATAAGTTGGGACAGTATGGGAAATGCATTCTTATATTCACTTTGACTTTGACAGGCCTGTAACAAATTCCAACCAAAGCTGGGGCGGTAAAGCATTTATCACTTTGTCATGTGGACATTCCTTTTCACTGCAATTAAATGTTTTAGGTGTTATTTTGGCCCATCTTTCTTGCAAACATGTCTTACCAGTATGTGGTCGTTGTCGCATACAAATATTTTCTTCTTCTGCAGCCATGCCTTTATAATGTGTGCAGCATGTGGTTTTGATTCAGATTCAGATTCAAATTCAGAAAACTTTATTCATCCCCTAGGGGCAATTGAAGGATGAATAAAGTTTTCTGAATCGGAATCAAAACCACATGCTGCACACATCATAAAGGCTTGGCTGCAGAGGAAGAAAATATTTGTATGCCCTTAACTCACAACTGTTTGATTTGTAAGACTGTATAAGGTGTAAGTCACTCTGGATAAGGGCATTTGCTAAATCCTGTAAATGTAAATGTAAAATATGCAATTGAAATTTACAAACCTTGCTCAAGGGCTCAACAATGGCAGCTTGGCAGTGCTGGGATTTGAGCCCTGAAATAACTAGTAAGTACGTAACCCACTGAGCGCGTTTGGATGTTTGGATATGCATCTGCGTATACAACAGCGTGTTGCAGTTACTGATAAAATCCAGCAATTTCAAATTAAAGAGGAGTGAACCAACATTCCACAGGCCACAATCAACAACCTGATCTTCTGTATATGAAGGAGATGTGATGCACTGTGTGAGGCAAATGGTGGACACACCAGATACTGACAGGTTTCTGACTATGCCCCCAATCCTACACAAATACCGTAAATGTAAACTTCGCATATTAGAGTGTCCTTTTGTGGCAAGCCAAAGGTACACAAGTGCAACAACAATGCTGTCTAATCAGCATTTTGATATGATACACCTGTGAGGTGAATGGATCAAAGGGGCAGTACTCCCTAACAAAGATTTAGACAAATTTGTGAACAATAGTTGAGAGAAATGGCTTTTTGTGTAAACAGAAAAAGTATTAGATCTCTGAGTTTAGCTCATTAAAAATGGGAGCAAAAACAAAAGTGTTGCATTTCTATTTTTGTTCAATATATATCATCAATAAGCATGGTAGCCACCATCACTATACAGGCAGTTACATTAATGGCAGAACCAGGGAGCTTTTTGTCAGATCAACTACTAGATAAGTGATTACAAAAAAAAACCCTTCGAAATTCAATCAATCAACACAAATCAAGGCAGTTTCTCACTGATTCAGACAAAGCTAACATGGATGTCAGTACTGGAACTGACTCAGCAAGCAAAGTACACTGGGCTTCTAACCATGCCTGGAGGGTGCAATGCAGGCACAATGTACATAAATAAACATTTGGACAGTTTCATAAACAAATCACTGTTTGAACAGGTGCAATGGATCTGCATCAAAAAGTATTACACATGATTGGTTCAGTTAGGTGACCATTCAGAACATAGACGAAACGTGATCATAATTACTTCCAATGCCAAGACAAATAGTCATTTTTCTTTCAAGGTCATGAGTGTTTGGATATTTCATAACGAAATATAGTGTTTGGATAGTTCAAAATGAAATATTCCATAATGAAATATCCCCTAATTTTTGTGAGCAGCGTATTATAACCACAACCCCTCCAAATTGAAACTGATCAGCTCGAAAAATGTGTGTAATAGTATATTCAGGTGATATTCAGGTGATATTTCAATAAATAAAACTAATATATATATATATAAATCTGTCTAATGTACACAATAATTCTAACCAAAATTGATTTCTCTAGTGAAAATATAATCTACTTAACCACATGTACTTTATATTACGATATTAATGGCACATTTTGAGTTTACCAATAACAAATGTAGCTGTAATTCTGTCTCCCACTGGTATTATCTTTTGTAGTGAGATAGGTGAGTTTATTATGCCTGTTAATTCCATATGGATACTTGGCTACTCGGGTGTTCCCAGCCACGTAAAATCTACTTGATTTTTCAAAAATAGTGAATCATATATTATACTAATGACAGTAATGACAATAAATGAGGAAACGAGGAGCCATAGCCAATTTAATGGGGAAAATCCCCATTAAAGAAATCCCTGTTGGAATGAAAAGGTGCAGTGGTCTTAGGGAAGGAGGCATGACTATCTATGCATGCATATATATATATATATCACATTATTATTTCATTATTAAAACTTTCCCATAACACTACTTATACTCTAAAACAGCCTGCATTGTGACATATCAAAATGTCTGGCTTGAATGAATCTTTCAAATATTAAGTCAAGTTATTAAGGTCAGTATGGTATTAATCTCAAAGGACAGTAAAATACCAATATCTACAAGTATCTTACTTCATTCTAACAGATGTTATGCTCATAAAATGGGTCAACATTAAGAAAAGTTTAAATGTAGTAGCTTATATGTTAATCAATTCAGTCAGACTATACAGATTTATGGCATTTCTAAAAGTGGTTACACAGAGATAAGAATACAGGACTACAGGAAAAATATCAAGTTTATGGAACATTCCTTTAGACTCTCCCCCTTTAATTCCAATCAAGTCAAATTTACAACTGTTAGATATCTGTGTACACTTTACCTCAAGACATCCATCCTGTCACATGCCATCAAAGCAAGATGATGGGAGATCTCCCCGGGCACATGATGTTTAGATTGTGCTGGGTTTGGTCAATAAGCAGTTCTTTCGTTATGAAATGACAATACTATACCACTAGCCCCTTCAATAAAGTAATACAGCTGCATTTTATCCTCCCTAGAGTACCTTAGAGAGAACATTAGAGTCGCACTGATGCCTCAGCAGGGCCAGTCAGTGCTCGATTGATGCTGCCTCACCACAACAATTGTTTTTAAAGTTATAAGAGTGATCTTTGAATAACTTCTTCTTCTGTCTCTAGTACATTGTGTGTATGTGTGCTTGCAAACATGTTAAAAAAGAGTGAACGACAGGACGATAATGTAATGCAATATTTCCCACTGACTCCTTATTCTTTCCTTATTGTTGATTGAACTCAACGAGACATTGAGGGAATTCATATAATACCTCATTTTGGATTAAAAATTCTGATTTTTTACATGAGAAAACCAAAAATGAAGGGCATTTAATTAATGTCAGATTTCATTCATGTTTTTCTTTCTTTAAGCAAATGGAGAAAAGCTGGTGTTCTGATAAAGCAAAGATGTTCCCAGAGTCCTGTGTTCTCAGGATTCATTTTTTATATGGGTAGTAGGGTTGGCACAGGTTGAATATATACAAACACAAACAATATATTTTTTTGTTTTGTTCATTGTTTTTCCATTTCAGAATACAGAGACAAGTCAAATTTGGGTCCCATCAAATGAATTAAAATTTATTTAAAAACTTCAGTTGACTACCCAGACTTGCTTGACATGTGCAATAGTTTTTACTTCTGCCACTCTTTGTCTGTCTCTTTTGATTTGTCAGACAGCAATAATGAGCATAACTCGATGATACCAGTTACTCAATAAACACAGTCAAAGCCGAAGCTCTCTACCAAGAAAGCTCATCTGCAGAAGGAGTGGAAGAAACTTTCTTGAAGATGCTCTTCTATATATTACTGGCACCCTGTCAGTGACTGTGTATGCCATCATCCATTTGGTGAAATATAATTCTCACAACAATCAGGGGAAATTTTAATGAAATATTGCCCAATTTGTATGAGCGTAGCACAGACATTCATGGTAAGTCCGTGAGACGTCACCACCAACCATTTGGGCCTTTGCCACTGCCAGAGCAGGGCAAGCTCCTCATTATGTCTAGAGCAGCTGATCTAAATTTAACTGTAGCGCTGTGATCCCTACTTCTGCACACCTTCCAGACACCACACCACTTCCAGCTGCTTTCAGTTGCAACAGTGATCAGTAGTATGGATCTTCCCAGTCACGTTAAAGAAGTGTTGTCCATGCACAGGGTATGTTCTAAAAGTTTAAAGACCTGCTACTTCAGCCAACTGCTCACATTGTATGATGTTGTACTTGCAATGTGGCATAGAGAGGAGCATACTGTATCATACGGCTCATAAAATTAGAGGATATTTCAAAATTAAATATTCCAAAATGGTGTATGATGAGCAGTGTATAACATGCAACCACGACCCAGCTATACATTCCCTTTATTTCTGTTTTGTACCTTGGGAAGCCTTTTGCTCCGCCTTTTGTATTTTCTCCCTCATTATTAAACATTGTTTGATCCCCATCCCTGCATCCTTGGGTTCTCTCTCCTATCCCGTAACACTAATGGTTCGTAAGGAGTGGGCATGTCCTCTGAACCAAGAAACTTTTGTCATGCCCATCATAGACTGCACTGTTGCTTAGGCACATAAAGTCAATGAGGACAGATTATGGGACATAATAGTTGATTAGCTAAAGGCATTAATTGCCATGCTGTACATTTGTGGTGCACAAAACACAAAATATTTATCAAGCATTTGGTCAACATATTGGGGTGTGTGCTCTTTAATGAAACAATATGTCAAATATGTCAAAGAGATCATGCAATACCTAGGTTTTGAAAGAAAACACACTAGATCAGACCAATCAATACAGTGAAAAGTTTGGACTGTTTTCTGCTGTCAGGAAGAAATTGTCCAAAACAGCTTTTCTTATTTTAAATCTACTGCTGACATTACAGTATAAGAACAGCTGTTCCTAACAAAAGCATGGTGCTATTTTTTCCCAGTATATGGCAAACTAACCCATTAAATTTGTTCTTGGTGCCAGTTAAAAAGTTATTGGTGCCTGCATACATGGAGACTAAATACATGGCATTTGGTACATGGTCTATATACATGTTATACATGGTGCCATATCTGAAGAATTGTTTAGTGACTTGAAGAGAGTATTGTGCTGAAGATGGCTAACCCTTATATAGGAAGGGGGAGAAACATCACAACTGACAACCTCTTTACTTTCCTTGACTTGCCCAGGGCACTCAATTCCAAAAAATGGCCCCCTAAATAAGAACAGATGGGAACTTCCCATACAAGTTGAACAGGATCTGGAAAGCTCAGACAGTATAGCAGCAGAGAATATTGTTACATTCGTTTACAAGCACAAGCAGCTCCCACAGTTTTAATGCCCACCATTCAGACACAGGTGGCACATCCTTCTCTCATTGCCCGGGCAATTTCCTGGTGCTTAACAGAAGGAAATTTGTTGTCACTGTGCCTATTACATGTCCTGCCGTTGACAGCCAGCCACAACCACAAGTCTTCATTTGTATTTGTCTAATGAACAAGAAACCTTGACTGCTGTGACTGAAGCCATGTTGTCTTTTGTACTGAATATTGTTTTTTTGTCATCAGACAATGATTGGTTTCAACAAGGGCTTTTGGAAAGCATTTCAATCCTTGATTTGCTGTGAAGTAAAACACTGCCCCCAACTGCTGGTATAATGATCTGGGGATTCTGACACTTTTATTTGGATGATTATTTTGCCAATGAGTGTTTTGTAAAAAGAGCAACACAAAAGTATCAAGAAGGTATAGGTACTGAACTGACCTGTCTGCAGTCCTGACATGTCCTCAGAATAAAATATGTGGAGACTTTCAAAACAATTAATGTGATAAAACAACACCATACTGTTGCACACCTTGAATTTGCAATAATAATGCAATAATGACACAAATAACATCTGAAACTCTTAATTTTTGACGTTCTAGACATTTTCTATGGACACAAAAGGCCTTTGTCTCTAAACTATTGTTCACAAATTAGGCTAAATCTTTGTTAATGAGCACTTCCCCTTTGCCCGAGAGAATACATCCACTTCACAGTGGTAGTCACCACGGGTGTAGGAAGGCGGAGGCAAACATGACATGCGGGAAAATCCAGGTTTATTGTAACTTAATAAACAGAACGTAAAGCAGAACTAAAACATAACGAGATGACAGGCTGGTAAGATCAAAGGCTGGAAGAGACGATAGGTGATCCTACCTCACCTGGGTCAAACACAAAACAAAAAAAGCTTCACACCGCATGAATGTGGGCGAAGCTTATAAGTAGTCCTCACTGATCCGGTACAGGTGTGCACAATCAAGGCATCCCTGCGCAATCGCCAAGCATGACAGGTGTGGCATACCAAGATGGTGATTAGACAGCATGATTATTGCACAGGTGTAATAGGCTAGTATAATATCCTAATAGGCTGGCCACAGTAAAAGGCCATTTTAAAACATGCGATTTTATCACACAGCACAATGCCACGAATGTCACGAGTTTTGGGAGCGTTCAATTGGCATGCTAACTGCCCATGAATTGAATCCCATAAGCCGTCTTCAAGGGTATGTGTTGCACTGTGAGGCAAATGGTGGTCACAACAGATAGTGACTGGTGAGCTCTTAGATATTGTTGGTAAGCTGAGATATTGTTCAGTCCTCACAGGAAAACAAACATACTGTATATTAAGTGAGTAGTGATTTAACCTCTTAATCAATTCTATTAATCAATTTAAATGGTGCATCACTTGTTTCATTGTTTCTAATTGAGGACACAAGAACAAATAAAATGTAAAACTTTAACCCACTCTTTCTCTGATAATGTGATATATAGTAATTCGTCAAGAATCTTTGTTGAAAGTAGCAAAATTAAAATGAATGTAGTGTTTTACTGGCTAACAAGTAAGAACAAAATCACATTGATGACTATCATGAAAATTAATGAATGTACAAAAATGCACCAGCAGAAATAAGTAAGTAATATGGTATTTTAAATTTATTTGTGTCTATGTTGACTATAAAAGGGACAGGCTAATACTGTGATATAAAACAGGTTAATACTAGGGATAAACCATTAGATTTATGAGTGTGATTTGTATTGATTGATAATAAAAAGGGAAGAAGAGAGCCATTGTGGACTATGGATTAGTAAAAATGACTTGTTTGGGATTTAGTTTGCAATGCTGATAATATTTCAGAATGTGAGCACACTTCAAATTGAGCATGTTAAAAGAGGTTCTTCCCTCAAGTGATCCACATGGGGTTGAGTTACCTAGCATGGTAGAATCTTAGGATAAATGAAAACGTGGCAACAAGGTGAGGATCTCTCATGATTAGCACATCACTCACAGAATCCATTCAACAACACACTTAATAGACTATTTGGTTATGGAAAAACCTTTGATCAAAGTCATGTTCACATAAATTTAAAAGCTATTTTTTCAATTGTTACATCAATTAAGACGTTCCCTTCGCTGTTGTCAGATCAGGGACCATTTCCAGATTTCTTTCAACAGTGCCTCCCCTAATTACACACACATTGTCACAAACTATTTTAATGTGCAATAACCCCAAAGTGGTCATAGGGATCCAATCAAGTGGCCACCAAGTTCTCCCATTTAACTCCTTTGGAATCCAATCTGTTTGGTCATGTCAAGACACCTGTTTACTTTATGGAGATGAAGAAAATTGTTATTAAAGAAGGAATTGTTGATACTTGTGGCAACATCAATCCAGATGGTTTGGTGAAAGTTCGTTATTAATGGTTGGAAACAGTAGCCATAACACTCAAGCATGGTGAAACAAACACATTCTGCAGACCTTAAGGACAGTTACCCTGATGTCACATAAAATCATTGTTTGAACAGTACATGAACATTAACAGGAAGCACATCATTGTTTTTTTTGGTTAAATTCTATTCCAATTTGATGTGTCACACAGTCACATTACCATTTGAAAAACTGCTGTTGCATTCAACAGGTTCCTTTCCCCCACAGCATGTGTTAAAAACTGTCTTTATTTTTTTGCGGCTCCCACTCACCACAAACATTCTGAAAAATAATGTGCATATAATTTCCATTGCAAAAGCATTCAATCAAATATTATAAGTGTATTTTTGGAATGTACATTCCCTTGGCACTGAGGCCACTGCAAATAAATTCCATAGAAATTCATCAAACCACTATACATTAGCTCTGAACAAAGTAGTGGACTTGCTGATAGTCTGAAAATCTAGCTACCTATCTTACTGATTTAAATAACGTTTTATAAATGTCCAATATTGTGAGTGATTGAAATCCTTCCTTCTTGGACAGTCATCAAAATTTCATTTAAATTTGTTATCATCTGAAAAGTCCTGATTATGCTTCATTTTCTTTAAGCCATCTAATTTAATTCACATGATTCATTGTAGAAAAGTAATTATAATCACTGTATTAGCACACCACAGGAGTACTGCCCACTCTTGATGTTAATCAATCTCTTATCAATTAGGGCAAAATTGCTGAGTCAATGAGTGAGGAGGGTGCTTAAATATTGATGAGAGGTCTAAAAGGCCCATCAGGCATTATTGGCATGGTGGAGAGATGGACAGTAAGAATGGAGAATAGGATAGGTGATGGAGTGTCGGCCAAAGGCAGGTTTCTTGGCTGTCCTCAGCAGCAGAACTGAGTTGAGTGTTCAATCAATATGCACTGCCCTTTACTTAGCTGGCACAAGAGTAAAAACTCCATCCCAGTGTGGCTAACAGCACTTAACATCAGTTGGTATCACATGACTACATGGTCACAGACCATGGTTGTACCACTCTATTGTTTGTAAAATTCCCTCTAAAATGAAATATAAATTATGATGAAGGAACAGTTTCTAAAAAAATACGTAGCTAGGTTGCTAATGATAGGATACTGTAAATCAGCTGCTAGTTAGTTTTCAGTAAAACATTCTTTCTATTTACTGTCTTATGCAAAATATATTCAGAATGAAGAAGTTACTACAAGATCTGCACAACAAACTAAAAACAAAACAATCAGTTTCATTTTTGTTGCTTGGGTCAATGCACACAAACTACATCTGGTGTCCAAATGTTTCGTCTGTGGGACCTTTTGCACACAACACGTTATTCAAGAGAAAATATAAGATATATATATAGTGGGAGCCAGCAGTCTGAGATTGCTAGAAAAAAAATACTTTTTTGAATATTTGTGGAGAATGATTCATATTGCACTCCATGCATGAAGACCAAACAAGATCAAATAGTGCTGACTGCTATGGACTTTTCTCTACATTCATCTGAAGCATTTACGGGGGCACTGGCAGACAGATAAAAGGATAATCAGATTTGCACAAATCATGCCAGCTTGAGCGCATGCCATTATAACAAACTGAAAACATACCAAATACTAGTCATTGTTATGGTGATTATTTGATATGCATGCATGGAACGAAATTGTATGATGAAAAGCATTGTATTCAACTTGAACAAAAAAAATCCAAAATAGAAGTAACTTTTTGATCTCAGGCACTCACTGTAGAGGAACTTTATTTAGAGACAAATTGTATTAACTTTGAATCCATGTTGATTCTCACTTGTGCTCCTTCTCTAGGTTATCCTAAAAAAACAATGTGGATAAGCAGGTCAGTATTTCTATTTGACAGTGGAAAAATACTATTTGATTGTCACGTACTGTCTTTGATTGTCACTTATCTTATTTGTTATACTCTTATGCTTTGCTTCTAATTCGTATTAGTGGCGATGTTGTGATATATTTTATTTCTTGCAGTCATTTTGCACCTCTCCAGCATTTGACTGTTTGTTAAAAATAGATCTTTAGATTTCTCTTAATCATCATTAATATTGCTATAGTGTTACTTTGCGTATTACTACAAATTTTTCTTGATTCTTTAAGACGCAGAGCTGGTGGTGATGTTAACTAAACGTGCTGCATCGATTAAGTCCCTGCAACAGGTCAGGTCCTCTGCGCTGATTGCACCCGCCTCATGGCACAACCATTTGCCTTGATTGATTAGAGTGTCAGGGTGATCTGGAGCTTGTGATTGACATGTTAATGACCCCGGCACTCTTAGCTGCTTAGAAAGCGCTTAGTCAGACCTACATTTCATGACAGTTAGCTGACCAGCTGAATACAGTCCACTTGCGATTTTGGATTGTAAAGCTTTGCTAGCACTCATTTGTTAAATTGTAGCTGAGAGCTATCTCACTGTGTCCAATTACCTGTCAGGCTCCTGGAATGTCACTATGCTATCCCTACACTGATGCCTTAATACAAGCTTTTAATAAATGAAACACAGTGCGTGTAGAAGCCTGCAACAATGACAGCACTGATAAATACTGAGGGATTGTGAAATGATTTGTCTTGAAGATGAATGTATAGTACAGCATAAATATCCACCATCATCCATCCCACACAGATAACTGTGTTAGTGATCTTTTTGCCTCTAGCATGTATTCCAACCTATAAAATAATGAATCAGAGCAGAGTGGGTTTGTCAGGTGTGTTTGAGACTTGGGCCTTGGAGGCATGTAGTGCTGTCAGGTCTTCTGCTTCCTCCTGAGCATCTGAGTGTGACAACAGCAGATGTGTTTTCTCTTTTTTTCACTTCCTCATCACGTCTTTTATCCGTCCTTGATGGTCCAGAAGCTGTGAAGGACTCCCTCTGTCCAGCCGATAAGACAATTCTGCCCTCATAGGCACATTTTATGACTGTCAAAGCAGGAGAAGAAAAAGTTCTGCCTTATGGATTGTCATGTTGATCTTGTGATGTTGTGTAAATTTGCATTTGAATGTAAATTTGGCACAATATTCCCTTTAGCATATACTACAAGTTCCATTTTTATTATTGACTAGATTCATATTTAGGTTGGACTAAAGTTTATTAGAAAATTCTTAATTCTGGTTTATGCTTCTCTGTCGTGTTGATGCAAAGACAATGCGGTTAAGTCGATGCCATCGTTTTTCATTTCTATTTCTGTGTTGATGTCATAGCATGACAAAGTAATTAATCGCCACAAAGCTATACAGTGTTTGGGGTATTTAGCGCAAACAGTGTAGGTGTGTGTGGAGCTACACAACTTCCTTGCCTACCAAGACGAGGATACCAGTCGCAAATTTCAGGAAATAGCGATAACGTTGTTGATGTTTATAGTGTTGGAGCCTTTATTCATTGAGTCGTAAAGATACGTGTAATAAGGGTCGTGTGACCGTCCTGCACATATGCTTGCTTATTAACTCAGAAAAGCTCGCGCATGCATCATTACTGCGTAACAACAATGAAATAAAACAAAAAAAACTAACTCCGATGACAAATACCACCAAGCAAACGGACACAGTTCTACGACTCGAATTGAAACGTGCTATCATGATGGATTTCTATCAGGTTAAAATATAGTAATTAAACTTCGACTTGCTGTGAAAATTTTATTTATTTATTTATTTTTTAAATAGATCAGCTATTAGAACTAACCGGAAATTATGTAGAGCGGACCAATCTCAGCCTTGCAGTTCTTGGATGTGTAGTTAGTAAATTTTGGAGATGCACATCGGGCAGTGGAGAGGCTCTGTGTAAGGGGTTCACATCAGTGCAGCCACACTGCATAAACATGCTATTAGGCCTGACACATTTTCTTACTTATCTTGCAGTCAAGTGCAAAACATAGATCATACAGAACATCTATCTGGAACCAATGTTTTCCATCAGAGGCCATTTATTCAGCATCTCTTTGATGTTAGCTAATTTGGTCTTTGTGTAACTTGAGGCAGTTTTGTTAGAAATCGTAATAAATTAGGTTTTTAGAATGCACAGAAGGTGTCAGATCAAGATGAACTAATTAAAAGACTCTAATCATGTCAAGAGATCTTCTCTGAATCTTTTTGTGCTGCTCTTCAGTAAATGGAAATGTAAATCTGCTAAACAGTAAAGTAAGTAATCTGGTAAACCGTAAATGCTCATGTTAATCTGCACCTTAAGGTACTTGAGAGTTGCTGTAAGCTTCAGCATGTGTGAACTGAATTTCTCTAAAGAAGATACACCATAATTTGAAGCTATTTTGGTGTATATAAAGTATGTATAAAGCCAATATATATTTTTTACCAATTCATTCTTTGAGAAAACATTATGCAAAAATGCAAATAAAAAGTATTTGAGTGCCTTATTTCTGAGATCAAAGAAGACCGTTATAGCACTACACTGTAGTCTTTAAGTCTCCATAAGTTTTTAAGCAATAAGCTATTCGTCATTACAGAGCTTATATTATACATCAAATAGCTTTTGAACCCATCCAATTCTGAAGTCCTGATAGTGTTTGTATGTGTATGTATGTAACTAGAGAAAGTGCAAGGGTACTATTTTGGCATTGTGTGCGGATGCATGGGTACATATTTGTGTTCACAATTATATCAAAGACAGTTAGCTTTTCTTCACAGACCAAATAGTATTTATTTTTTAAGAAGCATTTTATTTAAAAAAAATGTTTTGGGCTATAGATAGTATTATAGATAGTATTATTTAGATACATTATCTAATTAATGTATATTAATAGTAGTAATAGTATTACGCAGTTACCTGAACTCTGCTTTTAGACCTGGTTAATGTTAATATATATATATATATATATATATTCTTATATTTTTTATTATTAAAAAATATTATAACTATGTCTGCCAACGTATTATTGAAGACTGAAGGGGTTAGATGAACATGAATAGCAACTTTGCACACTTAGATTCTATTTTGCTATTTGCACTAGCTGCATGCCATTCCATATATATACAAAGCACACTTGTTTTCAACTCAGTTTGTGTGGAAAAAAATGTTGGAGATGTTCTGCAATGCATGCTATTCCAAACAGACTCTAGTATAAAACACTCTGCATGGTTTATTTACTAAAATTAAGTAAAGAAAAGAAAAGACTCATTTTAAAAAATATATTGGATATAGTGGGCCAATCATTAATATTCAGCTTTTCATGTCTGACAAGTAAACAGCATTTCTAAGAGGCCGTAAGTGAGTCATGAGTTTCTTACAGACACAGGCCACACTTCCTTGACTGGATATGATTAACAGAAAAACCACATCTCCTTCATGAATGTTGGCAGAAATATACAGTTGATATTCAAACTGTTGCTATTCAAATTCTAACTATGACTAAGTTGTATTGTACCCCATAACCCACTCTCCAAAGCACCAATCCACTATAAAATATAGCAGCTGGGCAATTATGTACGTTGGTGAAGTTTTGATTGTCTTTTTAGAAGTGAAAGGTGAGATATAGGAGAGAATGTTTGTACATGCGAAGAAGCATGGTTGTACACATTAGTAAGCAGCTACTGCCCCTGACCTCACGAGGAGAAGCCTTGTTCAGTAACATAAAAAAAAAAGACTGAAAGTCCACTGCATCCCTAAACGTACTGGCGTTATTAGAAGTTAGGCGGACATGTGATATATAGGATTGTGGTAGGGACTTCCCTTATCAGCAAAAATAAGTGAAATAGGAGTCAATTGCCTGAAAATTCATTATCCAAACCATTTTTTGTAAAACAATAAATTCAAATAACAAGGTTTTGCTGTATAATTGACTGTATAATAGTATTGGAAGAATAGTTCATGTACCTGATCATAATTATAATATCATGTATATTATATGTAAGATCAGCATGTGCACTTGTGTAGTTGATTTTGCTTATACAATGCTAGTCCTTACACATTTCTGAATACTAAGGCCAGCGTGACTTCAACAGTGGGTCAGCGGGGTTCCTTGAGGTGCAACGCTCTGTAATTGAAGTAGAATCATGTCACTGTCAGTATCTCCAGAGTGTGTGATCAAGTCGCCTTCCCATGGCCTCTGTCCTAATCTTTCACTGCTTATTAAGAGTTGCTCTTGCAGCCACAGGGAGCCTCGTCTCATTACTCAAGTTGGAGCAAGTAACTGGGCAAAAAGTTCTTTAATTCCGTATTTTTTACTTCCTAGTCCTCCCCTGTGGCAGAATGAAATTCACACCTAAAGTTGAATGTGCCCACAGCGCATCAAACACAGAAGACACCTGAGTATTTATGACCAAGCAGATGCTTCATTTTCAGGTTTGGGCAAGTAATGTACGAGTAAAAATAGCTTCTGATATATGTTCCATTTTCAGTAGCAAGTTAATTTTACACAGTAGGCATCTTAATAAAAAATGCTTTGTCAATGGAAGAGAACATATGATGCAACATTTGCTGCAATTGTAACTTTAATTTAAGTAATGTTTAAATAATTTAAGTTGAAATTTAATTGTTTTATATTTAATTATGAACATAATTTTGTTCATTCTGGTACTAATACATGCTGTGACTGCATATTGCCTAAATGGTACGCAATCATTTTTTATGTCAATATAACAAAGAATATGCAGTGTTTAGGTGTTGATTCATGATATTACTATTACTGATGATATACTATTACTACTACTACTACTACTACTACCAATAATAATAATAACTACTACTACTACTACTACTACTACTACTACTACTACTACTAATAATAATAATAATAATAATAATAATAATAATAAAATAATAACAGTTATTATTATTATTATTATTATTATTATTATTATTATTATTATATAAATTTAGTTGAATTTGTTGAAACACATGATACATAATTTGATATAATTTAATATAATTATATAATTTGCCTATCATTTACTATCAGTTCCTGCAGCTCTTTTACAGTGTGGTCCATTTTTAAATTGACACTTTAGAAAGATAAAGTGTGGTCTCTGTTCGTATCCCAATTTAGCAACTACCTTACAGTTGTGTTCTGATTAATGATTTGATTAGAATCCCCTCAGGCTTATGGCTTTTTACTAATGAGCTTCGGTAGTCTGATAGACCAAGTTAACGATGTGGCTATTAGGGTTCGGTCTACTGGGATTCTTCAGCCATTACAGACCTCAGACAAAGGTCAATAACTACATAATTAGACTAGGTAACATTTTCTTTTCTTATCAGGCATGAAGATAGGAGCTCTAAGTTGAAGACAGTCATTCTTATATAAACAGCTTAGAGAAAGTGCTTAAGGTTTATCTGTTAAGTTATTCACTTTACCAAAAGGCAATTAATGGCAATTAAATTAGTCATATCATTTTACATTTGGCCCCAATAAGAACGTTTTGGCTCTCTGCAATAAACTGCTTGATGACGTTCAATTTAGGTTTAGGACAACCCACAATTCAACCCAAAAATCGACTGATTTGTTTAAGGTCAAATATGATTTGTAGGTTACTATGCACACTGGTACATTTTACAATATGTTATAATAAACCAATATAAAAACCAATTAACTTAAGTATTCCATGCAGATCACCTGATTAGTCTATCATAGTCTCCCATAAGGTATACTGCTATTCGTTATATGCTTGCTAATATCTATGCAGCTAATACACAAATCTACTTAATTCTGAAATAGCAAGCATGTTTAATAGCAAGGCATGGGTGACTATAGAAGGCAACAATAAAAAAATCTGAGGTCAAGATAATTGCAAACTTGGACATTCAGAAAACATCAATTAAAAACATACTTTCTCACACATAACATCTTCTGTAGTCAAGTTTAGCAATCTGGGTGCCAGTTTGGGTTACATTTCACATCAAAAGTATTACTATGACACATTTTTATCTAATTTATCTGTTATTTTGTAATGTATGTATTGCATTTTTCTGTTTTATGTGCTCTGTGTGCAATATGTATTTAATGCAGCTAGAATTAAGGAACTTTGCTGTTCACTGTATATAATTTTGTTGCTAGGATCCTCCCCTGGAACCTGCTAACACAGTTCTTTTGTTTTGTATTTTTTTTATATTTCTGAATGTATTAAAAAAGTTCTGTCTATTACATATAAAAGTGCCCGTAGGGACCACATGCAATTTTACTTTTATGTTAATTATCAGAAATATATACATATAGAAATAAATACATATGTTATTGTTTACTTTTGGATTGTGGCAACAAACAATTATTTTGACTGTATATCACGTGTCTATGTTTCCCTTTCTCTTTTCCTGATAAGGGTCATGATGTTCATAAGGTGATTCTTTGTTTTTAACATACAATACATTTGCTGAATTTCTTTAGATATACAGAATAGCATTAAAATACAATACAATTTGCTAAAACATAACCTTCCCACACATTACCACCTTTATAATTCAGTATAAGTATGAATGCTAGTTTAGCAGCAGCACTACAGTGACTCAGGTAACATGGTTATACTCTTTTTAATTTAAAGTTTAAGATTTTAACATTAATTTTGGTAAATATCATATTTCACAAAATATAATGCAGACATTAAAAAGCACAAACAAGTACTGTTCATGGATGTTTTAACATGTAAAAAGTAAAAATTACTGGCTACCTTGAGACATCAGCTTTACTCTGTTTCAAGCGCTTAGCTCAAAGAGGCCAACAAGCCACACAAACACAGACATTTGTCTATTCTTGTGGGGGCTTTTTTTTCAAATGACATAATATACTGCTCACAAACATTATATATTTCAATGAATGGGATATTTCAAAGTGAATTATATTTTTGTGAGTTGTATTACATTACACCTGCACCTAACCCTAATCTAAACCTCAGTAACTTAAAGCATTTTTTACTCTTTTGTTTTTTCAAAAGAAGGCCACCGTTATTGTACATAAACATACTGATAAAGACCAGCACCTAAAAGACCTAAGTGAACCTTTCTGATAGAAGAGCAAGTGCATGAAGACATGTGGAAACTTGAAGAAATTTGAGTCATACTGTGAATACATGTTATGTGAACTTTCTGAAGAACTAGTGAAGTTGGTGGGTGAGTTCTCACTTATATGTCATAAGTTATAAATTATTCTAGTCTGAATAAGTTTTGTTTAAATTAAGTTAGACTCTGTACCAATGAAAAAAAGTTATGAGATTTAAGTGAAAAAAGTAGTAGTCTATCAGCAACAAGAGCAGATCTGCTGGTATATGTTACATGACAGAAGCAGGCCCATTAAATACATCTGGTTGCATAAACCCATCTGGGGAAACACCAACACAGAAAACTGTGAAAACCACAAACAGTCCAGAACTGAAATGGAAAATGCCAAATGCAAACTGAAACTGAAACTCTGGAAACAACAAGCCTCACCTCACTAGAGGCAGGGTATGAAAAAGGATGTTTGTTTCAGAGTTTTGGCATCACTTCAAATTTACAATTACATAAATGTCCGGATTCATAGTTTCCCAGCAGAGCATTGTCCACCATCACAGACTCAACAAGACTCTGCTGGTTCTGTTAGTGTGGTTGTTTCTGGTTGTCTTGTTAGTTTCACTGTTTACCATTTTGTTCTCAGGTGTAGTTTCAGTCTACCTTAAGGTGTGATTTGTGGGCAGGGCTTAGCATTATATATTGAAGGCTGTACTTTACAGACACATTGCGTCAATCTTTGAGTCCACTATACTTGTCTCTTATGTGAGTTTTAAAAGTAAGTTTCTACAACTATGTGTCTGCAACCTATCTCCGTTATCAACTCTCAAAGACCACCGACCAACTACCATCCTTCCAAAGACCATTCTGCCAGACGCTTTTGTCCAAAACGACTTACAATAGTTAAGTACAACAATAATAATAAGTTAAAGGTAAAACATCTTAGATAGGGCCTTAAGGAGGTCAAAGAGAAGTAGAGAAGAGAAAGAAG
>JAUZST010042720.1:0-26399 GCA_034779995.1 Parotocinclus haroldoi
TATAAATTATAGCACGTCCCGTCTTGTAACATAGGGCATGTTCGATTAATCGAACCAGCCGGTGATTAGGACCAAAACCATCCCGTCCCGATGTGGCCCCGTTAACCGGATTCTACTGTATTTGCAGAGAACTGAACTTGTGCAGAGAGAAATGATTAAATGGGTTTGAAAACGGGTCAGTAGATACGCAGCACATCTCATTTAACGACATATTAAATTAAAAACTCTGATTTCATCACCCATTCTTTTTTGGCACTCGATGAAGCAGGACTTATTAATATTAATGAGACCTTCTGCACTGCAAATTCATCACCGTCACGGACAGGTAGTTATCTAATTAAAGTCATAATGCATTCATTAAGCAAGATCGGGGCGTAGGATTCTTTTTGAACAATCCCATGCAGTGTATTATTGGAAATGAGATTTCGGCTTCTACACAAGAGATTCATAAACAATGAAAAGTTGAGCTGTTTATGGAGTTTTTGAATCTGTTGTTGAGCGAAAGCTGAATTCGTCAGAAGGAAAGTTCTTCACAGAATCGATCTTGTTCTTCTGTCTGCAATTTCTGCTGGTTTGTTCTGCTTTGTGTCTCGTAACTAAAAGGCCTAATCAAAAATCACTTGTGCTTTCGGTTCTCTAGTTCTCATTTCTCACACTAGATGTACGCACCGTTTAACGTCTGTACCGCAGAAAAACAAAACGTTGACTGAAAGGGACGCTGACCAGACCTAGTAGTTTCCAGGTAGGGTGCAGGGCGGTATTCCAAAATGATAACGGCCCCAAACACACCTATAAGACGAGCACTGCCTTGCTAAAGAAACAGAGGTGCTGGACTGAATGTGTGTTCATGTGTAGTATGCCGAATAAAACGCTTTGCACATAGTGTTTCATTTGAAACGATTATATGAATTAAAACACAATATGAAAACATTCAGTACAGTACTCTACAATACAGTAATTCGTATCTATGTTTTGTTTATAAAATTTAAAACAACGATACGAAAATAACACTGTTCCATCATTCAGGCGTGAATAAGATGCATATACACTGTTATACCAACATCGACCACTAGGAGCAGTCCATTTATTTTTGCCTTTGCAAAATCTAGTGGAAGTGAGCATTACATTTAACAACGATAGGTACAGGGTTGAAATTGGTGAGCTTTTCGGGTGTTGGTTGTTGTTATTTGTTGCTATGATACCATATGCTGCATTCCCCAAAACTGCAGAAATTTCGGTTTTGATTTTAAACCACAGAGACTTTGTAAATCTGAGCGCACCGATGTGTGAGACAATTCTGATTTTGTTTTATCTCATACATGACCACCTTCCCATTGGAAAAGCTTGCCCATGACCACCCCCCCCCCACTCTCCTTTGTTTTTTTCAATTAAAGGGTGACCTGTGACTTTTGAGTCACCCTGTAAATCCGAAAACAGTGTGAAGTAAACAGAAAGCTAACTCTCAAAATTACACCTCAAGCTTTAGCCTAATCAAAGGTGTTTGATTTACAAATTCGCTTTATATGAGCTTACTAGGTAACCAGTAAACCACCCGTCCTGTATTACCTGCAAATGCTGCAATAAAAACTCAATTTCAATTCCAGTAAGGATTTGGGATCAATCTTTAGACTTATCCTTGAATGTTTATTGCATGTTTTTAAAAACTGGGCACTAAGTATGACTTCATAAGACGACCAACCATTAGGATGGTGCACTTTTCTTTATTTTTAGTTCTCACTGCAAAACAGGGTGCAGTGCAGCGAATCGAAACCAATTGTGTGTAATCCCACATGGACCGTGTGTTTTCAACAAATGAGTGATTCCAGCTTTCACGTAATTCTATCAAACTATACATTTAAAACGAATGTATTTAATTTTAGACTTGGACATTATAATTGGCCCCGTTAGCAGCTTTAAGTAAACATTTACTGTGGACCTAAACATAAAGGATACAAAATCAGAGCATGTCTTTCTAAACAAGACAAACCTGTCAGTGCTCTTGCCAAACCTCAGCGAGTAAACTGGCACGATGGCACTGATAGGCATTTGTTTTTGGATCCTATAAGAGCTGGGGCACACTGAACATCTTTTAGTCAGCTCGACTGACTTATCTGTGAATCCCCGATCAATAATTAAGACCCAGATACACACTGACGAGAATCGAATGATCATTTAGGGGAGCAAGATTCTAGCAAGATTTGTGACTGTTATAAAAATGAGCCATGAGCCATGGAAACCTCGCAGCGGTTTGCTCTTCGCCATCTCCCTGTGTTCCTGAAGAGGGCGGTGGAAAGAGGCGGCCACTAAAAGACCTGAACTTACACGTGAACGAGCCAGGCTAACAGGAGAACGTGTCGTGTGACTGATCGCCTGCCTCCACCCTCTGGCTCCGAAACGCTTAAATCCGAACCATATGGGAGCCGCCTGATAACGCGTCCATATGTCTTCCAAAGGAGGAGCGTGACAGGTGTGCTAAGGACTGGCGCTAACCCAATCCATCATGCCTTCACCTTCCCTATTTTCCATTTTCTCTTCTCTCCTCCTCTTTGTCTCCGCTAATGGTCCTCATCTTTCAGCAAAGGACAACGGACATTCGGAGACAAAGACATCAGTATCAGATGAGGGGAAAACACACGAGAGAAGGTGGTGCGAACATAAGGTGAACATCAGCGTAACAAACGGGGTGTGATATCAGATTCCGTTTCTAAACGTATATGGCTCTACAGCAGCATGACTTACTGTATATAGCAGTGCTCAAGCGTTCCCACAACGGGACACAGGGGTGGCCCAGTGTTTAAGGCTCTTGGCTGCCAATCCTAAGGCTGTGAGTACAGATCCCGGCTCTGCCAAGCCTTCACTGCTGGGCTCGAGCATTACTCTTTATCTGGTCATCTATCTCGTATGTTAGTCTGAGTAAAGTCTCGCTCACTCACTTTCCATAATCCAGTTCCTGCTCCAAACTGCAACACTAAACAGATGGTTGCCAAGTGTCTGAGTCTTACATACTTCAAAGCCGTCAAGTTTTCAGAATTCACCTCCGAACTCATTGTGCTCAGAAAGGCTAGAGTTTGCTTAGATCTGAGCGTGTGTTGCGTGTGTTTACATGCAATTAATAATCCAAAAACAACTTTGGTCAGTTGTCTGATCAAAGAGTGCATGAGCACTTGAGGAATCAGATAATGGGAAAGCTGCGTAGCCATGTACGCGACTCTACATTGCAGCCAATAGTCTCAGAGGAAGATGCGACGTAAGCGTCAAACTTGAACATCAAATGATCAAATCCGTTCTTTTCTTGCGTCTCCTGCATGTCAGAGTCTCCACAAAGGGGTTGCCAGATTCGACGAGAGAATCATGTGTAACATCTAGATAACAAGCCCGATCGAAGCGAAATCGCTCAGAATAAGTGGACCTGGCAAGCGTGTTTTTTAAAACAGCCGCTCTGCTTGCATGGGCAGACTGAGAGAAGCGATTAAAATCGGTACCTGGTGTGCACGCACTGAGTAATCTGGTTCCTGAACTCAAATCCAGCTCAGTTTATAGGATTAGGTCTGAAACGCGGAGAAATGAAAACGTCAGGTGAATCGACAGTATGTTTCCTCTGCAGGAGCAAACGTGTGATGTGAAGGCTGTAAATTGCGTACCATCTCTCTAACGGTTGGATCTTGGCACAGGCATACCCCCTGGTGACAGGAGACAAAAACCGGCAGGCATCCAATAGATCATGCTAAATACAATCCTCCCACCCTGCTGTTCCTCTCAGGTTCGTCTCTGCAGCTTCGGTGTGATGTTGCGTACGTCACATCAAAGACCTTCAAGTCTGAGGAATCCGTCACATTTCTAGTCTACTAGGCGACGGACAATTGGCAGAAGAAATAGAGAGCCAGTGTAGGAACAAAAGTGGAAACTACAAATGCAGAGCACAACAGCAGCACATACCGACCCCTGCTGATCTTCTATTGATTTTCATGGCATTCATGTCGGTATGCGTGGCGACCAAATGTTGCCATGACCAAAGACTACATTAATAATAATAATACACCACAGACGAGCCCAGTATAAGCACAGCCAGATCCATCAATACCAGCATTAAATGCCAACAAATGAACAAAATCAATTGGCTGTCCAAAGAGCTGCTGCCAAAGCGTTTCTCACTCTCAAGGCAAAAAAAAAGGGGATTTGTGATAACAAGTCATAAGTCAATATGTCGTCATTTTGCCTGCTAAAAAGGAAAAATCTCTTTACGCGGTGCTGCAGATCTTAGCGTGGCCGCCTTACAGCTCCAGCACCCCCCGTTTCGATCCTGACTCCTGGACGTGTGTGGAGTTTGCATGTCCTTCCCATGTCTGGCTGGGTTTACTCCAGGTACTCGTTTAATCCCACATTCCAAAGACAAGCGTGCTAGGTTAATTGGTGCCGTTAAGTGCCCTCAGTGCTGGTGAGTGGGCATACGAATGTGTGAGCGTATGACCCCTAAGATAGACCAGCGCCCTCTCTAGGCTTGCTCCTCCCCAGTGCCGACACCAGGCACCAACTTTTTCACGACCCTGACCGAGATAAAGCGGTTAGGAAAAGTAATGACTGCATGAAACGTTTTTAAAATGATACGAAATAACTGTAAATCAACATTACATTTCGTGTGCTTTTTGCGCCTATTAAAAAAGGCAAAGTGTAGTTAGGGAGGCTCTGGTTCAGCGTGATTCTCCTAAAACCATCGCAGCGGAGTCTGCCCGTAAATTTGGTATTCAATTTACAGCAAAGTGCAGTGAGAAATCTTCTCGCCAGCATATGACCTTCATCAGGACTGGAACCGCCCCCTTCTTGATATCAGGGTACTATAAAAATCCCACTGTGCCCCTTATAGAGCATCCCATAGACCACAGTTTAAAACCCAATAGGGATCATACGGAGCCATGCTGACGTCTCCGTCATCCACCTTAAAGCAGCAAAACATGTGCTTTGTCCCATTCCTCATCCCTGAGCATTAATAAAAAACACCTCGGGAACTCAGCCACCCCGCCACGACTCGTCATTCCAGCATGGTCCCACGACTGCAAGTTCATGAGCCTCAGCGTGCATGAACAGTGACAAATGAGTGAGGTTAACCATAGGATCTATTCTTATAACTATACCATTATGGCGTTGTGCAAATCACGAAGGCTCTATTTTTAAAGCCATGTCAGTAAGATCAGAAACGTAGAGCATGATGGATGGGCGGTCCTTGTCATCATTTGGCACACGCCCATTTCCAGAGCGACTTACAATTAATGCAGTCTTACAATCCAAGCAATTGTGGGTCTAAGGGCCTTGCTCAGGGACCCGACTGTGGCAGAGCTGGGGTGTGAACCTGGTGACCTTCTGGTCCATAATCCAGGACCTTAACCACTAGGCCACCACAATCTCACAGTCAAATGATGTTCGGCGTTCGGTTGAACCTGCAAAAAACAAGCTAAAACTCTAGCGGATCATCTGGGAGCCAAATCTGTTACAGATTGCAGGTATTAAATATCCGAATTAACTTAAGCAGTGTCTGAATACGCAGCGTCTCTACACTCTACTAAAGCCTGAGCGATGCTTAGGCTTCAGATTTCCATCACTGGAGTTGATATTTCTGAACTCTCTCTGAACTGACCCCAGTTTCATTACGTTAATTAACTCTAATTACTCTGCTGTGAGATCAGCTGCCTAATTGGGCAATCGTTTACTCGATGATACAGATCTACGAGGAACGCGCTGTACTAATGACGGCAGGTGAGATCATTTCGAACCGTTCTCAGCGGGCCGGTTAAGGAGAAGACAGAGCATGTCATTTCAGAGAAAATAGAAGCAGAACTAATAGGAGGAGGCTAATGGTTTTATTCCATAGCGTCCAAATTTAGAAGGAGCCTCCAGCTAAATGCAGAGGAACATCCTGCTCTAGAGATATTAACGAAGAAAGTTTGATTGATTCCCAGCATACACTCCGGGAGACGTTGATTTACCGTCAGTCCACCATCTCCTCGTCTCTCTCTAAATTTTCCACTTAGTCAAACATTTTTTTTTTTATGATAGGACCTCACTGGAGCTTCCCACTAAACGGGGTAAGAATAATTCATAATTCATAATTATCTGCACAAGATGGAGTTTTAAATCTTGTAAATCTCAAGAGAATCCCAAGATCGTGAAGCTCTTTAATCTAAGCTTGTACACAATTACCTCCGTAAATGACGGCACCCTTAAAAATAGTACAAAGTAAAAAGACATTTTTTAAAAATGTTTTTTTTTTTTATGGTCTCTGGTAAGCTGAAAAAAAAAAACCCCAGATAAGATGATATACCGCCCACAAAAATGAGGACGAAATACGAAATCCCCTGAGCCCCTGATTTTGGCAGAAGGGTACGTGGTTCACATATATTATACTTCCTGGCCAAAAGAAATAGTCACCCGTGACTGAAACGTACCTAACAGCTTTGTCGTCCAGGCCCCGTTTTGACGAGAATGTCTTGTAGACTGCAGTTTTTGCCACCCGTATGAACATTCGCTTCAAAACGCCTGCAAATTCAGCTACTTCTTTCACACTATGGCCTTTGGAACACCCGAAAACAAGCGTCTGTTTTTTCCCGGTCATTAACACCTGCTTTGCGGCCCATTTTCCCCACCTCGAACCAGACATTCACGGCACTGTACCACCTCTTCTCAATCTATGAATCACGCCGAACACCCGCAGGTGTTTACAGAAGGATCTCGGTCTAAACCATCTGCAGGAGCGAGGAGGGGTGTCCGTTAGAATGCTGAAGCCATTACCTGTTGTGAGTTCCCCCCACGGGCAGCTTTCTAGGTTTTAAGAAGAGACACTGTAACTTTTCTCAATTGAGTTGTAAGATGGATTGGAGTCTGGGCATCAGCCTGATGTTTATTGAATCATACTCTCAACACTACGGAGCGCCGCTGTGCAGCGAGTGCATGAATTTTTTAAAGGGATTCATGCCGGATTACGGCCGAGTTTTGAGAGCTAATTACGAGCCCTGGGACTGTGAGAGAAATGTTAAAGTCACGCATTCACACTCATTACGCACTATTTATTTTCTCCAGCCAAGTGAAAGCTCTGACCCCTTCATCACCAAAGGCTAAATTTGAATAGTTACCTTGTGGCCTGACTAAATAAACAGAAATAAGTACTAACGCTTACTGGGTTCTCTACATATAGGTTATAGTTCAGAGGGGGTTTTTTTGTTACTATTGTTGTTACGCTGCATTAACACATTTGTGACAGATGTTTTTTTCCAAGTTGACCTGCAACTGAGTGCAGCTCTGAAGGATCAAGGACCAATGGCAGCCTGGAGAAGCCAGTCTTCATACTCACAACCTTCCAAATAGTCCACTGCTCTTAAATATATGTCAGTTTTACTGTTACATTGACCCATTTTAAGCAAACGCTTCTATTCACGCGACTTTTTTCACTCGATGAGCTGTTTAACGTTAACCCTTTGAGGACCTAGGGACATATTTGTCTCGCATTGTTAAATGGACACCAAATGCGTTTGAAACAAACGACGGTATGAACCTGTTCGGGACTGTTTTTGTTTCAATCCCATTTGCCGTCCATTTAAAAGTTAAGTCCAAATATGTCCCTTGGTCCTCAAGGGCTTAACGACACTGCTGAAATAAATACAGTGGTATCTCAGAGCTCGTCGAATTCGGTTCTCGATGCCTTTTGATTAGACAAATTTGTTTGAGATCTCGCCGTTTGCTCAGCTCTCGCCAGCGCTTGCTTACGCTTCTACGATTCTGGATTCCCGAGTCACGATTTAGTACACAGTGAGTCAGTGATTCAACATCCCTTGATTCAGAGAAGGGCTTCGTTTCTTGTATTTTTCCTATTTTATTTTTAAATCTATAGTGCTGTATTCCTAGTGCAAATAAGTCTCCATGGGTCCTAAAAAGGTTATTTAAGAACTACGCGATAGGAAACCAGGTACAGTTTCCTCCAGAACATGTACTGCAGCTAGCTTAGCAGCTATGCTAGTGCATTGAGTTCACTAATATAGCAAGTGCTTTTTCTTTTCACTTTTAATCCATGACTGACTAAATGATGAGATTTTTCATATGTATATATATATATATATATATATATATATATAGCCGTACAGTCACAGCCGACTCTCGGTCACTTGATGGAGCATCGATCACACATTTCTGTCTTCCATGAAGTATTTCGGCAGGATAGTGGATAGTTTGCCATTGCTTTCTCCGCCCCTCCCCATATATCCGAGCTTGGAGCATTTATCGGCGAGCAGCTGTTTCCAGTTACACGGCTGGGGTGTTTGCATACACAAGTCAATGACAATTTAGAGACACCAATTGACCTAAAACGCATGTCTTTGGACTGTGTTAGGAAACCGGAGTACCCAGAGTAAACCCACGCAGACACGGGGAGGACCCAGGCCGCTCCACCCAGGGATTGAACCTGGGACTTTCTTGTTGTGAGGCAGCGGAGCCGCCCCACCGAACCCCCGTGCCGCCCATATATATATATATATATATATATATAATATATACATATATATGTATATATATATATAAAATTTGTGAAATGAAAAATCTTGTCATTTTGCATATTATATTAATATATATATATAATTTGTATTTATTTATTTTGATCAGTTGTTTATGCAGCAATGTCCAAAGTACAAAGAGATTCTTGCATCTAAAATGTGTTCTCATTCTAAAAGACCTTAAGCACACACCACACACTGACATCAGATGTTCCTGATCGGTCTTACTTGGGATTTATAACTAAGCCGAGCGGTTGAAAGTGACTTACTCAAGGGGCACAGAGTGGCAGCGCTGGGTAATTAGTAGACCCTTTACCAGTGTGCCACCACTGGCCATCATGTACTTTTGTACCCCATTTTTGGCAGACATCCGAAACAGATTTGCGACCATAAAAGCCGAGCCACCCGGCGTAAATCAGAAGGCGAACCCGATCGACACCCATCCTTTCATCGCACAAACTCAGTAATCAGCTCAGTCTGCTCGTTTTCCTCGAAGAAAGTGTCAGAGCTCTTAAAGACACATCGCCAAACATCTTACGAATCAGCTAATGGGGCTCAGTCGAAAGCACCCACGCTCCAGTCGCTGATACTCAGCAGGCCTGATGCTACTATTAATAGCACTTTCTCCACAGCCCGCGCTGAAGCCCAGGCTTATTTCAGCCTCGCACAGCCTGCAGGCTCTTCTAGGGGTCCTTAAATGAACTTCACGCCGAGAATCATTTCAGCTGAATCAAACACGGAATTGAAAAGCACAAACAGAAATCACAGCGGAATATCAGACTTTAAACAGCTTTAATAAAAAGCACGCACTGCTGCTTTATTAACACGACAAGGTCAGTCAGAACCACAGTTCTGATCAGAAGCCTTTCCAAATGCCTTCGAGGCCACAGAGCGAGAGAGAGGGGTTTAGATGCTCATTAATGAAAAGGTCAGTAATGAGGACGGTAAATTTCAGCGTGCTGTTTAATTAACGCTTCGGGTCGCAAATGCCACGATGAAGTCAGGATTATGATATATGGAAGCACAAGAAGTGTTAAGCCTCGGACTCGGGCATTATATAGTTCAGAGCTGTAATTGATGGTTGTGCGAATGACTCTTCAATCGCAAATTCTGACCGTTTCAGTGTAACCGCTCGGTTTAGCGGCATCACCCGAGCAGGAACAGTGGACACATGCTTCCTCTCATAAAAATACCAAAAGCATGGCATATTTTGCTTTAATGTTTTGCACTTTGAGCACATGTTTTTTGTGTTTGGTGAATCCGTATTATAATGACTAAATCTGCAAAGATTCACAGATTTAAAGATCTGATATAAACACCTTAAATATCCTCCATCACACATAGTGATTTAGAACAGTGTCCTCCAGACTGGATTAAAGCCGACAAAGCCCGTGCTAGTTAGGCTTCTCCAGAGGACGTTTAACCCAACGGACTCAATCCACCCTTAAAAAGACATGACATCATAACCCACCTCAGAGGCTCATAGGGGGAAAAGATTCATGAGTCAGAGTCCAGTGTCCAGATCCAGCATCCGCAACAGGTAATCAAATATTTAATCTAATTTAATGTTAAACGGAGCGGTTTTATTTGATTCATCACCTTTTTTACTGGCTTGTATTTGACACTAAGGGAATAGTTTTAACACTCTTAAGTGGGCCGTATAAAATCCGACAGAACGCCTTCATGTCTTTTTAATGATTCAACAAAGCAAGAAAATCACAAAGGCAATTAATCTACTAAAATAGGTTCGAGTTCGAGTATTTTGTGCTGTTGTGTTCTGGGAATGTTTTTAAAACCATTTTGCAACGCTGGACTCACACATTTTGTAACGCAAACTCTTCGCGCAATAGTGAGCAAACGCACATTAAAAACGTCTCCCAAATCATGAGCAATTGTGTTCCCAATGGGACGAAGCGCATACATAGGTGTGGAGAACATACAAACTTCACGCAGGCACAGTCCAGGCCCGGATTCGAACCAGGTCTCTCTGGAGCTCTGAGACCACTTTTGGGTTAAAGAACGTATAAAAACCATTGCTTATTGTCCATGCATTCATTTTGACAGCTCTAGTACCAATAATTAATTAATAATTCATGTGTCTATGTATTTATATAAATATATGCTGGATCTTTTTTTAAAATACAATAATAAATTGATATATTATATTTTTCTTTATTTCTGTTCAGTGAGGTATACATGCTTGTCTGATGACACCTCTCAGTGTACCTGCTTTAAAGTCTGGCCCTGGGGCGAGACTGTTTTATGCTGCCCATGACTGTAATTGATCGCTTGTCATATTATATGAGACGCACAAAGATATGTTGCTTAGACGCCGAGTGTTTGATTTCCATGCCAGAGCGTTTTGTACCTTACAATTACGAATGACTAAAGTACAAAATGTGCTAAATAAAGACAGAATATGAAAATCTACTAGAAAAAAAAAGCACTGACTTACAATCCTTAACACCATAGGAACTGGGACAGGATAAAAAAAAAACAACACACAACACAAAAAGGTCAGCTTTTAAACACATTTATTACAAATAGGGCTGGTTCGATATCATTATTTTATGACCGATATCGATATCGATACTGAAAGCTTGAATATGTGGCGATACCGATATCAGACCGATACGCTGCTACCATCTCTTTAAACTCTGGCGTCGTAAACGATGCATTCGGCCGTTTTACTTTGATCGTCCTTGAGCTTAAAATAACTCCACACAGCTGACATGATGACAGTTTGAACTCGAGTTCCAGCTATCGCTCACGAAACACATCTCTGTTTACGGCGTGTCGTCCTAACTGTACTGAATCATAAACGTGATAGGAAAGATATCGGATTAAATGTTTTTCCCAATCCGATCTCCGATCCAGTGATTATGCCGCATATCGGGCCGATACCGATACAGAATATCGGATCGATACAGACCTAATTACAAGATTCCTGGATCATGGAATAAAAAATCTTCACAAAGTCCTAGATCTGTGTCTGCATCGTTCCCAATTTACAAAGTGGCTACAATTTTTGGGTGCGCAAACGTAGCTAATAAGTGACATAAGGACATTCATACTCCGGGTGCTCCAGTTTCCTCCCACAGTCCAATGACATGCTTTAGGTCAACTGATTATGCTGAAGTCGTCCTATTGTGCGAGTGCGTGTATGAGTGTGTGAGCGTATGTGCCCCGTGATGGATCGGCGCCCTGTCTGTGGTAGGTCCTGCCTTGCTCCCTGTGCTGCCGGTTAGGGACCGGCTCTCTCGAGGTTTCTGTCCTGGATTAAACGGTTACGAGAGTGAATAAAGGAATGTAAAGATTTTTTTAATCAGTTGGTAAAATGATGTGCTAAAGATCACAAAGACTGGAATGAAGATCAGTGGAACAGAGTGTCATGGGGTGTCACAACAATACGTTATAAATATGATCATTGTATTTTATCCATTGCTAAAACAGCGAATCCAACGGTGGCCTAAGACTTTTGCACAGCGCTGTACTTGTGAAGACGTTAATGCATACATTTTAAAATTTGCAATTGCTTTTTAAGCGATCCGCTATGGACAAATCGAATAGGCTTGGCTATGGTTGAAATGGTTGTAATAACTTCTTTTAAATGTGAACTATCGACAAAGCAAGCCATTTGGCCGGGGGGTGCCCGGACATTTGCATAAGCCTGTAGTATTCTTACCACACTTCAATGCCAAATGGAAAATAAGACCTTGAGGAGCAGGGGAGGGGAGATAAGGCTTCAGAAACTGGGCTAGACAGAATGAGCGTGCTATTCTTTAGTATTAATTGGAAACGGTGTGTCACTGAGTAGCTGCAGGGCTTCACAAAACCTTCGAATAGCTTAAACAAATATTCTTTAGCCCAGAAATCTTACAGCCTAAACTCACCACTGTAACGGACAGAGTAGCTACTACGTTTCCGAAGTCCCCTTAGTGTGCGAATGTGTTAGTGTGAGTCCTGCCTTGCGCCCTGTGCTGCCGGCTAGATACCGGCTGTCCCACCCTGACTAGGATGGGCAGATAATGAATGCTTCTTGGGAAACAACAGCCATCAGACATCAGCCCGGAAATGACAGAGCTTCGAAGACGAAGGCTAATTAATCCTCCAAGAAACTAAACCGACAATTAAAAGCAAGCGAACCATGTCACGATTTCTGTGTGAAGCAGCAGCAGGACGTCACTCTTGCAAACTACAATGGCTTACATAAGAGGACTGGGGTGGCCTAGTGGTTAAGGTACTGGACTATGAACCAGAAGGTCCAGGGATCAAAACCCTGAGCAAGGCCCTTAACCCACAACCGTTTGGATTGTAAGACTGTATGAATTGCTAGTCGCTATGGATAAGGGCGTCTGCTAGCGTAAATAAATGTACAAGGCGTCTGGAGACTTACAATATATTTAATATAAGTACTTGGAAATATGACATATTTCGACGTACTCCTTGCACAGGAAAGCTTTACCAGCTTTTTTTTTCATTCTGAATATCAGAATAATGTAATTTAGCCACTCACAAGCCGTGCCCAAACGTTTGTGTTAAACAATATTGCCTTCACTGATGAACCAAAACATGACCACTTGGACCGTAACCACGTTTTGCAGGCGATACCGGATATTTATGATGTCCACGTGAATGCTGGACCCAAGTTTCTCAGCAGAACTTTACCCAGAACACCACACTCCCTCAGTCAGTCCTGGTTCCAATCCAGCAAGGAACCCAAAATGGGACTCGCTGCAACAGACGACCTGCTTCCACTGCTCTCCACGTTCAGTCCAAAACTTGTGTGACCGATGTAGGTTCTTTTCATGGTGGACAGGGGGTCAGCTCTGTAACCAGGCCGCGATTTGCTCAGCAGGGGGCGCTACACTGTGTGTTCCGCCGAATTCCTCTATGCAAGAGAAAAGAAAGACTTAGAAAGACTTTTTTTTATATTACAAGCTGTCCCAGAAGATGGGTTCCACACATTTATAACAGCGTTTCCATAAGTGGTGAACGTAGCTGCTCTCTCCAAAATATCAGACACCGATTAACAATACACCGTTGTTTGAAGCCAAATGTGAAAATAAAATCAAATACATTTCCCTGAGAATTATACAGGGAAAGCAGCTGTACACAGTGAATAGTGTCAAATAAATTAAAGCATAAAAAAGATAGCCGAACATCACATACGTCGAAATCCTGACTGGCAGTTCCCATTGTACGAGAGCTTGCCATTTTTATTCCTCGTGGCAGAACGGTGGACTTTTATTAATGAAGGTTGAACACTTGTGAACGCTGGCAGCGGACTGATGTTTGTAGAGTTTTTAGCGAAGCTGTAACCCTTTTTACACATGCACTGTTCCCAGTTTGGGAATCTTTCCCAGTTTGCTTTGTGTGTGAAAGATGAAATGTGGTGCTAACTGATCTTCAGCTTTGCTCTTTCATTAGAAGTGTTAGATGTGTTATCTCAAACATTTTGCATTTGTAATTTCATTGTTATTATTCGCTTAATTTTTACTATTAATACAAACTTAAGTAGTTTAGCTAAAATCTGGGCCACCCAAAGCAGGTCGGGTCACTTTTTGAGCCTTGGTTCCTCCCAAGGTCTCTTCCTTCTATATTCAGGGAGTTTTTCCTTTCCACTGTCGCCCTAGGCTTGCTCAGTTTGGGATTTAACTTTAAAAATAGTATAATATTATACAGCTGCTTTGAGACAATCACCATTGTAAAAGTGATATAGAAATAAATTTGAAATGCTGAACTATACTGCTCACAAACTCTGTATACATAGAGTCCTATTATAGTACTATTGTACTAGTACTAGAGGACTAGTATAGTACTATTGTAATATTTTGCACTTTACCTTATTAGAGTGTCTTTCATTACTAATCAGATAATCAGCCTAAACATTCATTAATTGTTCTCCAGTGGTGTCAGGCTGACTTTACCATTGTGGGGGATTCAGAGCTCATTTTGGAATGTACTTGGGGTGAATTGTGCCCTTGACACAGTTTTTGGTAGTCTTCTTTTCCTGCCTATTACTATTGTTCTTGTGTCCTATATTGTAGGCCGCCTTACTAAAACATACTAATAACTGAAGTACTGGACCTGCATCTTGTCCGGTATGATTCGATATCTTTGTTTATGTCTAACGTTGTTATTTTATTGGCATTTCACCCATAGGAGAACAAGTTCCTCATTTGAGTTTTGTTCCCTTAAAGATTCTTGCTTATAGATTTGAGATTTTCTTTGCCACTGTCACTTTCGGCTGCTCATGGGCTCTCTGTTTGGCTGTTTGTAGAGCTGCTTTGAGACGACGTTCAAGCGCTTCTTTAATAAATGAAACTTAGGATGTTAGAATGTGATCTTTTTTTATAAGGATTTTAATGTCAACGGTTAATATTGTGGAAGCAGTTGTTTGGAATTCGTGTGTTCTTTAGCACTTTTAGTTGCTTGGCCTTTCTTGGTTATCCCTTTTTTTTTAGTTTTATTTCATTTGAACAATTCTTTGGGTGTTAAGAAATTCGCTTTAATAAAATTGTTATTAGTATGAATTCAGACTAGATCGCTGATATGTCCGTATTTTATGTCTGTTCTGTTCTCTAATGGACAAAGGTTAGGATAAAAAACTCTTGGCATTTAATAACTGCTTTTTTCCCCCACAGTTCTGGCTTAATGAAATGGCTTCCGTCTCCCACACACTTTATGTTATGGACTTTATGAAGTTCCACTATCAGTGACTTTGAACCAGACATGAATCAGGGCCTTCGATAAGCCTAACATTTTAATATTAAGGACGTGGCAAAGGCATGGCAAGGAGTCCAACATTTTCAGCTCATGTCTTCATTTTGTGTGACACTTTAGGGATGAACTAAAGTATTTTCGAGTGTTTGCAGTGAGACACAAGCCTTCTGTTACGACTTTTCTGCTTTGATATCATCCAGACATAACAACATATAAAAACCAGGGGCAGCTGTCCTTCTTTCTTAAACAAATTAAAATGCATTAAAAACAATCCAATATAAAGTCTCTTTAAATATATTTAATCAAGCCCGTCCACACACTTCAGCTGGACTGTCCTGTGGGCTGTCCCGTCAAAAACACGGGTAACACACAATCCTGTGTACAATCACACATACACACACACACACACACACACACACACACACACACACACACCCAAAGTTCTCTTGGGAATGCTAAATCTGCCTGCAAGATGCCAGGTTTGCCTCCGTGCCAGCGTTCAAGGCTGAACAAACCAGTTATTGGCATCCTCCAGGGCCGAGTCGTCGTCGTCCTGGTCGTCCTCCTCCTCGTCCTGGTCGTCCTCCTCCAGAGGGTAGTTGGTCCGGAGGGCGAGCTCCCGCAGGAAGTCTGGCTCGTGTGCCGGGCTTGGGTGTGCCGACTTGAGGCCAATCTTTTTCTTCGTCAGGTGGAACTGGTCGCGCACAAAGTTGTAGAAGTCGTACTCGTACTTCATGCGGCGGTAGAGAACCTGCAGGGCTTCCAGCGTCGGCATGTGCTTCTTTACCGTGCCTGTCAGGTTGCCCACCTTCCAGAAAGCTGTAGAGAACATGGACAAAACATGAGGGAGCCTCACAGAGGGCCGAGCATTTAGCACATCCATCATTGGTTAATTGTTACAGGACACAGTTCGGATCTACCTGGGCTGTTGTAGATGGTCAGCACATTGCTGAAGTAGTGAGGTAGCAGTCTCTCGAGCAGGAGCAGCACATCCTCCAGCTCCTCCAGAATCCCCACTAAGAGGAAGTTCTCCAGAACGTTTTGTTTTGCCCTCTCCAATGCCCATAACCCCGGCTCCCTGCAAAATTGATATGAATCCACATGTTCATTCGTTTCTGTTAATGGCTTATTTCTGTTTTTCTCCGTTGGCTTGGCTCTGGCTCTGGAGTGCAAGCCACTCCCTGGACTGGGTACTGGTTAATCAAGAGTTTCCCAGACCTGTAATGGTTATCTCACAAACCAGAAAACCTATAAGGCACCACCATTAATCCATGCTTTATTTGTGTGCAATGTGTTCTTATGCATCATCTCAAAAGAACGGGAATCTCACAATTCCACACCTTTTAACCCAAAACTACAAAACTAAAATGTAAAAATAAGCCAATATATAAACACATCAATAAGATATCTAAAATGAGAAATATACAAACCAGCCAAACATGTTAAGTAAAATGATCTAAACTAAAAAAAAAAACGAAACTAAATTAAACTACATAATACATGCAACACACAAGACGATGCATAAGTCTTAGATAACTATTAGATTGGACATACAACTGTTTAGCAATGGTATAATGACCATATAGAATTATCTGTCAGTCTCTTTATTGGAAAACAACCAAAAAAAACAAAAAACACAAAAAGTTCGTATACAGCATTAACAAAATGGAAAAAATATGAAAAATCGTGTTGCCAAATCAACCCTTATGCAGTCCGAAGAAGCTCTGAATGCGTTTTTGGGAAGGGTAGCTGCTAACGCTCACAAAGATCAGTATTAAGACAAATATTTGGGTGCAGTTGATGAACAATACGTGCTCATTGCACCAGTTCTAAAACAACAAATCTAATGGTGGCCTAAAAATTTTGGATTATTTATGTACTGAAACGTCTGAAAATGATTTAAAACAATGAATAAGGATAGAAAACATTGTTAATTTGCGTAAGCCGAGAGTCGACAGGACTGACCTGCACTGAGGATGCTGACCACAGAAATACGGCACGATGTAGAAGAGGCGAGGATTTGAACACTCTGGATAATTCTCCAGGATACACACGTTAATGTCCTGCAGGGAAAAGAGTAAAGATCTGAGTAAAGATATCCCATCTGAAAATAAAAATAATCATTGACCAGCATCAAATTCATGCTGGTTTAAGCCGGTGTGTTACTGGTTTTGCTGGTTGACCAGCATAACTTTGCTGACAAAGCTGGATGCCCAGTGTGATCGTGCTCGTTTTGTTGTTCAACCAGCATGTGCCCAGAACATACCCACAGGTCACAGGTCACCAACATACCCAGAAATGACTAGCATGCACTGATCACCACCATCCAAAAACCAGCAAAGACCAGTATATGGTGTTCACCACCATCCAAAAACCAGCAAAGGCCAGTATATGGTGTTCACCACCATCCAAAAACCAGCAAAGACCAGTATATGGTGTTCACCACCATCCAAAAACCAGCAAAGACCAGTATATGGTGTTCACCACCATCCAAAAACCAAAGACCAGGATGTTCTGGTCACCAGCATCCAAAGCAAAAACGTGTTCAAAACCCTACAAACGCTGGTCACCACCAAGTCCAACATCATGCTGGTCTGTTAGAGAAAGTACTGTTTGTAATGGATTACATAAGTCATGTCCAAAATGAAACTGATTAACATAAATCCACGATCCAACCACGTGCTGAATAACGTGCTAACGTAACATGTTCTCCAAATAAAGTACTATAATGATGTAAATTAAGACTGAGACTAAGGTTTTACTTGTTTAAATGACATGTCACACGCTTTTTTGGGGGGATGGTAAAATGATATGGGGTAGTTTCGTAGATTTTCTACACTGATTTGATCATCTTATTCGTACGATCCGATCACTACGGGTTGTAATGAAAACTTGTAGTCACAAGGGGGCGCCACGGACACAAACATACACGCTCGGTCCTCCAAGAATTTGCAGGAAGCCGTTCATCGCTGGACATGAGCACTGAAAACACAACGTCTTCCTCACTATCTGTTAAAGTAAGCAAACTCCAACGACCTTGAGCAGTGCCTGTTCAGTACAGTGCTGATTTTATATTCCTCATGTCCTGTAAACTGTTCAACGTGACCACGGCACAGCGTCCACAACACTGCGGTGCATGCAGGGCGAAAGGCACTGAATTCCTGTGTGGGAGCCACGAGATGACTTTGCCTGTAGTACAAGCCACTGGAAGGTGAACTCGTAAACCAGTGCACTGTTAAAATAACGGGAGGCACGACAACCTCTGCAGCACAGACTACATTAACATTATTGAGCAGACGCCCTTATCCAGAGCGACGTATAACTTATATACAGTCTTACAATTTAAGCAATCGGGGGTCAAGGACCTTGCTTAAAGACCCAACTGTGGCAACTTGCCAGAGGTGGGATTTGAACCTTTGACCATCAGGTCCACACTCCAGTCCCGTAACCGCTAGGCTATCACAGACCCAGACCATAGACTAGACTGACTAAAAGATACCACTCCGGGTCGGGCCATATTTGTGAGTATGTGAGCAAATAGGCAAAAGTTTGTGGACGTTCCAAAAAAAAATTCCATCCACGCAGGTATTAGCATGGATTTTGCCTCCGCCTTTGCTGCCACAAGTCAGGGGGCACTACTCAGACAGAGGGCAGCAGGACAATGGGTTGTACCAAACACCTCAGTGATTCAAACACTTGTTTGTTTGCATATCCAACAGGTCGGTCGGTTCATTTGGTCTTTGTCCTTCCCTGCTCAAGCAAAAAAGCATAAAGACATGTTTGAAACGTTGATGGAGAACGGGTTGCTTTGCACATTACACAACCCTCGACTCCAGAGGTGAATTAAAATGCCAAATGTGAGCCAGGGCTTCTTGTCCGCCATCAGGTCCTAACCTCATTGTCACGTCCGACAATCTAGTGGAACGCAGTGCCTGTTATAACAACAACGATGGACGACCTCCATACTAAGACCGCCAAATCTGCCCACAAACGTTTGGCCTTATAGCGTAGAGTACATATGTTTGGAGAAAAACCTGACGCAAAGGGCTGGTACAACTGTTCAGCAGATGTCTGTGGTTTGGAGGATGTGATTATACAGAGACCTTACTGTTACTGTAAAATCTATTTTTATTAAATTATGAAATCTGAAACTTTCATCTGAGCTACGATATCCGCACCACCCAATATTACAGCTTTAAGTGTAATAAAGCGTCTGCTTATAACTTCAGGATTAGATTCAATTACACAGAAGCACCGCAACAGCTGTTTAAGTTTGAAACGATCTGCTTATATAAATCTATCTTCATAGTGTATCACAGGTCTATCTTATAATCCCTGTTCTATTTATTAAGGCCTTATCATTTGAGACAGCGTGAATGCATCGCTTAATGCTGTATTACACACTCTTTATTATCATTTCCTTTGCATTAATACGTAAACAAAGAATGCTCTTTTCTGTCCAGACTTACTCTTCGCCCTCAGCGGTCCATTTTCTGGGCGTCCTGTTTAGATTATGGAAATATGATGTAAGTGCAGTCCAACCCTTGCCTGCGCATAGCTCGTGAGAAACACGTTTTGGCCGTGCCATTTAGGACAATCTCTTTCCTTCATGCTTGGTGAATTGCCTAAAATACGCAACTGAGAAACAAAATATATTTTATGGGTGAAACGTGATGGCTCTTTGTAAGAATGCAGTACATTTGGACCCTGCTGTCTGAGCTACCGTCATCCGAATTCCCACGACAACTACGCTCGCAGAACACAAGCGTGCCGCTGGACCTAATGGCGTGTAATAGCCCCACGAATTCTGACGAGAATTTCCCGTATGACCTCATGCTTTGATGATACGCCTGCAAATTCGGCTGCTTCTTTCACACTATGGCCTTTGGCAAACGCAATCACTCTTTCGTTGGACAACCATCGCCTGCTTTGCGACCCATTTCCCACGCATCGAATGAGGCATTCATTGTACAGTACCAGCTCTTTTCAGATGATTGATCCCACCATACACCCCGCAGGTATTCATAGCCCAGTCATCCTCACGTAACGCCATCTGCAGGAGCTTAAAGTTAGTTACACTCAAGGGGGGTAAACCATGTAAGGGCAGGGTAGAACGCCAATCGCAAAGTTCCCTGTGCTTCCATATGACATTGACTTAATTGAAAGCAGGTAGGAACCATCGTTCTTCACAGGCAATGATAAAGGAATGATTCGGTTACACATATGCTCCTAACTTGGACAACAAGCTGTAACATTTAAAACATCATTGTACTATTTAGCATGGGCGGCACCCCCTCCTCACAGCAAGAAGGTCCCGGGTTCAATCCCATGGTAGAGAGGCTTGGGTCCTTTCTGTGTCGAGTCTGCATGTCCTCCATATGTCTGTGTGGGTTTACTCTGGGTACTCCAGGTTCCTCCCACAGTCCAAAGACATGCATGTTAGGTTGTTCAGTCACTCTAAACTGGCATCGATTTAAGGGCGTAGTGGCCTGCCCGCCTAGCCAGCGGGGTGGTGTCAAATAACGGCTAAAACACCACTGCAGTGGTGTGACCAGCGACGTCTACTGGTCGGTCAAGGCCCCAGAGACCCCAAACTTACCATGAGTTCACTTGCAAATGGTAGCGCAGGATGTCTTGGGAGTGAATTTGTTTAACGGCCAATAAAAGACCATAGAACGCTTAACGTTTCTGGGCATGTTCCATTTCGCTGCCGTGAACACGTGTGGCTCCTTCAGGAATTCTGGTTTCCTCCCACCTCATAAAACTCTGCTAGTAAGTGGACTGACTAATTTGCCCCTAATTTGGTGTGAAAGGGTGAGTGTGTGACGCTTGTTTGAGTGAAACCCTTTCCAGGATCCACAGTCACCCTGAGCAGACAGAAGCGCTTAGTCCAGATGAAATGAGAGTAGGAGCACTTCTAAGCAGGCTTATCTCTCTTATTGTAGACTATTTAGTATGCATTGTTTATATAGCACTAATAGCAAGGATTCTCTGGTTCCCCCGCTGCGTTTTGGGCAGCCTATTTTTAAAGACTATATAATCTGTAGATCTGTACGAGCACCACATAATGTTTATGGCTCCAGATTTATAACGGCGGACCTATGCGATCTTCGTGATGCATTCATCAAGATGATTGTTGGTATAAAGACTTTGGCTTTACAACATGTGAATGAAGGACCTGCATGCTCCCGATTTCAAGCAAGTGCCTATAAACTTCTTGCCATGGCTGAGGTTTGGCATCGAGTCCCTCTGTGGTTTCATGCAATGTGCAAAACTACTCATAAGCCGGTAAAAATGAAGGCATCGTGAGCAGCGGTTGTAAAAACACATACACACACACACGCGCGCACACACACACACACGCGCACACACACACACACACACACAGAGTGACTCGAGCAGCTGAATTCCCTCACTGTGTAGCTGCGCAGGTCTGACTGAGCAAAACAGTGATATTAAATCAAAATGTGAAGCAAATTGTATTTTTTAGAGGGAAAGCTGTAAATGCAGCAGTTAACGTTCTGTTACGGAGAGCAGAAGTTTCAAATCTGGGCAAAAGGAGAGTCACTGAACGTTTAAAATACTGAGCTGAACATGAATTATACCTTGGAGATCGTCCATGAGGCTCAGTTAATACCGAAGAAAATCCTGCTGCTAATTAGCTAAGGTACTCACAACAATTAGGGGGTATTTTTAAATTAAATATCCCCTAATGAAATGTCCCCTAATTTTTGTGCATTTGTGTTGAGGGGAAAAAAAAATTATATGTATATATATAATAGAGAGAGAGAGAGAGAGATGAATGAATTATCCCATAATGAAATATCCACAAATTAATGTGGGCAATGTATATTTAGGTATTTTTTTAACTGTACATTTATTTATTTATCTTCAGTTACTGCTCCATCCTGCTCAGGGTTACCATATACAGTGAAACGAAACACTGTTCCTCCAGGACCAAGGTGCTACTGTCCCAACCTTTCAAAAAAAAAAAAAAAGAAAACCAAGTGGAAAATGAATGGGAATTGGGTTTTTTAGCACCAGCAAAGGTGGGTGCTCACTGTTTAAAAATCAGATGTGATCGGTTCCAAAAAGCTACAGAATAAATCGTGAAATGTCACTACTGAGGTTTTTATAAATGTGAAAATAATAATTTTGTGTTAAAGTATTTAAAACAGCAGTTCTTATTTACAAATGACGATTATTATTATTAGATATTCTACCTGCTGACTAAGTTATTATTTTTCCTTCGTTTGTGCGGTAGTGTCAGGGGAAACTCTTCAACCTGCACAGGAAAGGAAACGGAAGAGATAAATTCAAGATTTTTGCTTTTTCAGCACATAGGTTAACAAAACAGATCGTTTTTCTTTCGGTTTGTGCCTAGAAGAAAATGAAAGCAGTGTTCTTTTTAGCGAGCAGCAGATTTGTCATCTTAACAGCGCCGCCTTCGTGCTACATACAGATTAAGCCACGGAGAAAAGAAAAGAATATGGAAGCTCACACCTTTATTTTTCCACTCACGGGCCCCATGTGCTCTCCTGAAAGCTGTGATCACATTGTTCCTCTAGTAAACTACCTGAAATGCATGCAGGTTTATCAAACTCTGCATTCTTCAAGTACTGTGCCTCTGGGCTGACGATCGAAAGGTTGTGAGTTCATGTCCGTGCTCCCAATCCTCAGCCACTCTGGATAAAATGTCTGGGAAATGCGCATGGGCATGGTTCCATTATGGGACCTCTGTCGACCTCAGAGCTGAGGAGTATGTGTGTAGACCTGCTGACCAAGAAATGTCCAAATTTGTTCAAGGAACCAAATCTACTAATCTACAGCAGCGCAAAAGTCACTGCAACCTCAAACGAACCAACTTGGGGAACGAGTCTGGCCACAAAAGAGATAATGATAATGTCCCAGACTTGTATGAGAGCACCAGGGTTGGAAGCAAAGCAAGCTCTGGAAACGTGAGGGCAGGGAGAAAGAACGATGGAGAAAGAGGTGAGGAGGGCATGTGTGATGATATAAACAGGAAACAACACATGATTCCACTCTAGGACCCGACATTCTTCTCTTTTTCTTTCTTCCTCAGTATTGAAATCCTGGACGCTCTGGGCTCTTTCCATTCTAATCACTGAACACTCTTGAATTCTGTTTCTTGCAAGTTTTGCAGTCCTGAACACTCTCTGCTTTCTGGACAGTCCCCGGTCCTACAGTCCTGGACCCTCTGGGCTGTCTCTCCAATCTCAGATACTATATATTCTTTTTTTCTCACCCAGTCCTACAGTCCTGGACACTTTGGACTCTCCTTCCAGTCCAGGATAATTTATTTTTCTTTCTCCACTAGATCCGGACACCACTCCAGCAGCAGTGGTAGAGGAACACACTCTGTTTTTCTATCCCACTTGTGGATATTCTAGACCAATACTAATACCGTTTTTTCCCGTCAAAAGGAATCAAGGAGCGAATGTGACGCGTTGCCGGTGGTCGAGTGCGGTGGTATGACTGTATATTTTCTGATTTCTTTCTGATTTTCCCTTTGAGCACTTCGGACCTTTCAGCCTCTTTCAGAAAGCATGAATCAGACAAAGGCATTTCATTGTTATAGAATTTACTAATTTCCCCACTGTCCCATGGATGCAACCCCAACAAACCCCTGGGAGCTACTTGACCCGAAACTGTCTCCAGATGTGTTCAGCCATGTGACTTAGCCTTCATTGTCAACACAAGGAAACAGCGACCACGTGTTTGTGACTTTGTTAAAGGCAACTGTTACTGTTGGACTTGACTGCAGCATTCCTTTCAGACTGGTTCTTATTACAGGCTGCGTTTCGTCCAAAAGGCTTTCATAATGCGCTTTATAATCCAAACCTGGCACTTGTGCACTGCTGAAACTGATCACCACAGATAACGAATTCATGCTTTTATAAAGTTGCCAGTAAAGCAGACACCGTCTCTTTTTTCCCTCTCCACTGATTCAGGATTTATCAGAAACAAATGGTGTCGCTGGTGTGTGGTTATGAAGATAACCTCATTTGCCTTAAGCAGGCATCGGTAACATGATCCGTTTCATGCCGTTGCGGCTGCAGGCTTTCATTCCAACCAGGCTGAACCACTTGGTATTCACCAGCTGTTTGAAGACCGAGACCTGCTGTAGCTGCTGATTACAATAAAGATGTACTGCCATGCCAGCACATGAGAGATGATGCTACCAACCACTAGCTTAAAAGAAAAATCCACCCTTTATAACATTAATCTAGGGAATCCAAAAGGTCTAATAGAAGGCGAGTCTTCTGAGAATGAAGGTCCAACTTCAGTCTGAGCAAAAACATGACTGTTTCCTGTTTGTTTTTTTTTTTTAAGTCCCGGTGGAAGGTCCAGGTGGTCCTCCCTCTGACACTACATAGTACATAGTTGGTTCTTGGTTTGATTTTATGTTTAAAAAGCAATAAAACGATTTTAAAAAACGCCTGGCCCCTGTTGAGATGTCTGAAGGAAGGATGTCTGCACGTTCTATTATAATTGTGGTTTATTGAAATGAATAGAACATTTTACTTCACTTTACATACCCAGTAGAAATTCCTACTGAGAGGAAGGAAGGTGCAGGTAGAGGCAAAACCCTATTCACCACGTTACGTTACACGCTCGTTACACATTTCGATTTCACAGCTCTTGTTTTTAGCTCATCATTCATTCGGAAAAGCCGAGAGAGAGATTAAAATATTTTATAGCGGGTTCGTGTGAAACTGTAGACATTTGTGGTTTAACGATCTTCATCGGCATGTTGTTTTGTTTTCAGCTTACTAATTAATTATCTACATTAATCGTAACGCTAGATGAAGTTTGCCTTTGTTCTACAAAAAGACCCGCTTTCATCCTCTAGCTTTAAAGAGTTGCGATTTTTGCCGTTTTATTGTTTTTTTCTTAGATGCATATACAGTCCCAGTGCGCCATGTTTCTAGTTTCTTTTATTGTTATTACTTTTGTTTGGATGATTTTATTGTAAAGCACTTTGAAGCTCGGCCTTGGAAAACTGCTTTGTATTTGAAAAAAACGCGCTGCCTACTGAGAACTGGGACTGACTTCTTACAGAAAGGTCTTGTTTGTGTTATCTTTTTGCCACAATCCACTACCAATTGCTAAAAAGATGTTATGCAGATGTCTTTTCTCCTCTCATAGTTACAAATCAAAGAGCTTATGCCACATTTGCATAGTTTTTAGACTCATCAAGCTGGGCTGTTTATCGTCAAGTGGCTCCTTCTTTTTTATCTCCCAAGCTTCCTCTGGTTCACCCTACAATAACTCAATACACATGCTCCAGAATCCGTAACAGATCCTAATTATCCCACATACTCCGATTTCAGGCACAATACAAACGTGTGTGAAGTAAGACTATGACGTCTAATTAAAGGTCGAAGACGGGCCATGAAAAAGAGGGAAATTCCAGTCCTTCCAGACATTATGCTGATTACAATAATTAAACTCCCCCACGAGTGCAAATTTTAAGTCGGATCTTATTGTAGAGTTCAATCCGAGTGCTCTTGTAATCCAGACGCTTTGACTCTTCCAGACAAATAAATTAACCTGGCAGAACCGTGCATGTGGTTAGAACAAACAGCTATGCTGTACTAGAGAGATAAAATCAGTAAAACCCCAGGTTTTACTTTGGCAGACATTTCGTGTTTGTAAAACACATTTAGCGAGAAAGTTATTTGGCGATAAGCCGTCCCAAGGTAAATGTTTCGGCGCCGCTGGTCACAACCTCTGCAGGTATCACCGTAAGTATTAAAAATGAGTTTAAATGCCAGGAGTGACGCGTGATCTGGCGTTCTTAACAGACTTGGCAAAATCCATTCAAAATTCCAGTCATTTTTTGAAATAAATTTTAGAATATGAGGACTAACATGAGGAAGAATGTAAGCCCTGATCTGTGGTTTAGCCCATTAAGCTGGAATCCAGACTTAAATTAGTAGATTAAAACTAGCAAAAGTATAAATATTTTAAATAAGATTTTTAAAAAAGGGCAGCCCGGTGCAAGAAGGTCCCGGGTTCGATCCCAGGGCGGGGCGGTCTAGGTCCTTTCTGTGTGGAGTCTGCATGTCCTCCCCGTGTCTGCGTGGGTTTACTCCGGGTACTCTGGTTTCCTCCCAC